>CM026212.1:3147287-3302287 GCA_014839995.1 Xenentodon cancila | reverse complement strand
AGAAGACTGTGAGCTCCTCAGATGCAGGAACCTACTATTGTGCTGTGAGCTCCTGTGGGAAAATACTGTTCTGTCATGGAAGCAAACTGCTCATCAGACGTGAGGCCGAAGACCAAATAAGAATCTTATTCTGGCTCTCCGTAATGAGAACTGGGATCCTGTTGCTCTTTCTAACCATTTGCCTACTTGTTGTTTTCATAAAAAGAAGTTCAAGATCATAATGCAGAATGTGGCTGGTAGGAATACTATAAAAAAAAAACATATAAATAATTGATTTGTGATCGTGTGATGTTTGGCGCGTCTTGCAAAGTCTCAATACTTTGCAGACTTTAGAAGGGTTCAGATAAACATCGCCTTCAAAAAGTCTACGCTTGTTAGTCCTACATGAGTTAATCACAAATGACTGCTGCCTTTTCAGACTTATACAACAGAACAAAATAAAACATTGTGCACCTGTGCAGTCCAGAAATCCAAGGAGGGTTTGACTTGCAGTACCCCTGATGGCCACTTGAGGCTCTAAAATGTTTCTCCATCTCAAATATTTCTCAAATAAAATGTTAACTCAATAAATCTTCCTTTCAATCCACCATGGTATTATGTCTCTACGTCACTTTTAATCTGCTCTTAATGATTGATTTTATAATATTACACCTCAGACATGGCACCCTCTGCTCTATTTCACTCTCAAGCTCCGCCGTCTTGTCCAAATATGGTTACCTCCGTTTCCTAACAGATCTAAATTGCACCATCACCACCAACTCAAGACCTCAAAGTGGCAGTTGACAAGCTACGTCTGACACACGGTCTACAGCTCCACCTCACCTCTACACATACTTTCACTCACATGCTGTAAGTGCAGAGATGAATCCATTAGGTGGACTCTTTTGTTTCATCAAACCATAAACCAGAGCTCGCTCAGAAGCTATGTGGTTTTAGACACAGACACACACACACACACACACACACACACACACACACACACATGCACACACACACATTGTTATGAATTGTTGTGAAACATCAGTTGAATCTTTTCAACAAAACCAGGAAATCTGGCTTGAAACCACCTCTGTGCTGAAAGACAGACATGAAAAATATTGACGTTTTATTTTATTAGAAAGTTGGAAACATTATGTTTCTGTCTGGACTTGCTGATCCACATGTACAAGAATACAAACTATACCACACAGGCTTTACATTTGTATATATTTACATTTTCATGCCATGCCAGAGAAAAGATCAGATTAGACAACCCAACATAGATTCTTTCATTGTTGGTGTCTATCAGTGTTTTCCTGCAGGCTTGGAAGATGAGATGAGACCATGATGCTCCCTTGAACGTTCTCCAGCCTTACTGTGAGCTGTCAACACATGTAGATACAGAACATTTTACTGTTTCTCTTTTTTATGATCCAACCTGAAATTCCTCTGTTACTTCATTTATTTAATTCACTTTATAAATGTGCTTCAGTTCTGTCAGATGAAGCTAGAATCTGTTACTGCTGCCACCAGGAGAGAAGCAAACTGGTAAAAAGGTACCAGTTTGCCCCACCCCCACCCATCTGTCTCTGCCCCCACTTCCTGTCATGCTGCATTTAATAAAGGTTACCAGAGGCACAAAATCTTTTTAAAAAAGAGAGCAATAGAGAGAAGACATCTGTCATCCATCTCTAAAATAAAAGATCTGTTAAGCAGGAATCTTGAAAATTATTTTTTTTAAAGTGCAAACTCAGATTAATGTGTTTGAGCTCTGAGTTTCACACTGAGGTGCAGTTCCTGCTGCATCCTGTCGACCTGGTCGCATCACAACATGATGCTCTCTCTCTCTCTCTCTCTCTCTCTCTCTCTCTCTCTCTCTCTCTCCCTCTCTCTCTCTCTCTCTCTCTCTCTCTCTCTCTCTCTCTCTCTGATTAAAATCAAAAGTATTGTTCACGCTAAGTTTCAAGAGAGAAAAAATCCAGGTGTAAGTAGTGGAATGATTGCATGAAGATAGAATTAAACAGATGCCCCTCTCATTACTGCACCAACCCAAACCACCTTGCAGGAAGTTGCAAACTCGGTGATGTGTGATAAGCTGTGAGTTTTAAACTGTGAACTGTTGTCTTGGATATAAACACATACTGTGTGCTGAAGACAAGGCTGCCCTGAAACAACTGCAGGGTAATAAGGTGAAGAAAATGCAAGATGGGTGTTGTGTCCAGATTCAATAAAAAAAGGAACGTTCCTCTTGGGAAAAACGACAGACAATCTTGGCTCTTTAGCGTCTTTTATTGACCAACCTTTTTCAGCTCCAACACGTTACTTCTCAATCGTAACAGCTCTTCCAACCACATACAAGCCCCCTCTAGTGGATAGGCGGGGCAGTCCCGGTGCGGTTTCCCAAAAGTGGTTAGGACACCACAGCTCCTCCCCTATAGCTTAGAAGTGGTGCACTTTTTTTATGTATTTAAATTTATTTATTTATTTATTTTTAACATAACTATATATATATATATATATATATATATATATATATATATATATATATATATATATATATATATATATATATATATATATATATATATATATATATATATAAAATCACAGGCATTCAGTGGGTCACCTATCCAAAACACACTGCTACGTTATAACATTTAGCAGGTAAAACATCACAGGTTTAACCGGTCCGGAGGACACACATTTCTTTTAGGACGCGCTCTGGCTCTATCATTTGTAGCATCTCCAGGAACTAGGATAGGCTCCCCAGGAACCTGGTTCTCCACAAGCTCAGAGTCCTCTCCTGGGTCAATCGGGTAGTCCCAATATGGTTCAGTTTCCCCACCCGCTTCTTTTGATGTTTCACTGTTTTGTTTTGCATCCAGCATTTGGTTTACATGTCTTTTAACACATTTCCCATTTACAGACACCAAATATGTCACAGGACCCAAAACTTTAGTTATTACACCATCCAACCACTTCTCTCCTCCCCTGTAGTTTCTCACTAACACGTTCTGACCCACCAAGAAAGACCTCAGCTTTTTAGCTGAGGTCACAGGACGGGGTAGAGAGCATTGAGGAACCTCAGGTTTCACAAGTGACAATCTTGTGCGAACCTGTCTTCTCAAAAACAGTTCGGCTGGTGTTTTCTTGGTCACAGTGTGTGGCATATTTCTATAGCTGTAAAGAAAACAGGAAACACAATCTTGAAGAGACTTGCCACCAGCAGCCTTACTCTTGGCCAAGGACCTTTTGAAATTTTGGACCAACCGTTCCGCCATCCCATTGGATGCAGGATGATAAACTGGACTCTTAATGTGTTTCACCGCATTGAGGTCCAGGAATGACTCAAACTCACTGGATGTAAATTGCGGACCATTATCTGACACCAGTTCCTTTGGTAACCCATAGGATGAAAACAGACCTCGCAAAACTTCAATGGTCTTGTTAGCGGTAGTAGTTTTCATGTGTATTATCTCTGGCCAGCGTGCATAAGCATCCATCACAACCAGAAATGCCTCCTTTTGAACCTCCGCAAAATCAACATGTATTCTTTCCCACGGGGCTGAAGCACTCTTCCACGCGTGAACTGGTGCGGTGGCGGGCATGTTACGCTGGACTTTGCAGATGTCACACTGGCTTGTTTCCCTCTCAATGTCCTCATCTAGGGTAGGCCACCAAAATAAACTCCTGGATAGTGACTTCATTTTGACCATTCCCCAGTGACTTTCATGCACTTCTGACAATAGCCTGTTTTGTAATTGTTCTGGAATAACTACTCTGAAACCCCAGTGTACACAATCCTGTCCCACTGTCAAGTCAAATTTCCGTTTCACATAAGGCTGTAACGTTTCTTCTGGGACATGCTTAGGCCAACCTGCTCTCACATAATATTTCACCTTTGAGAGAACTGTGTCTCTGTCTGTTTCATGGGCCAGATCTTTTGCAGTTCGTCTGTAATTAAAGTAAACTTACGACCAAACAAGTATTCGTGAAATTTCATCACTCCAAAAACTAAGCCCAAAGCCTCTTTTTCAATCTGGGAATAGTTTTTCTCAGCTTTAGACAACATGTGGGAAGCAAATGCTATTGGCTTTTCACTTCCGTCACTCAATTTGTGCGAGATCACCGCGCCAATTCCTACAGGTGATGCATCACAAGCTAACATGAGTGGCAACTCTGGGTTGTAATGAACAAGCACTTTACTTGAAGTTAACTGCCGTTTAGCTTCCTCAAAGGCTTTCTGACAGGATACTGACCACTCCCACTTCACATCTTTTTGCAACAGTTCTGTCATCGGTGCAATGATAGTTGAAAGGTTTGGAATAAACTTGCCATATTAACTTAATAATGACAAGAAGGACTTAAGCTCTGTGACTGTAGTGGGCACAGATGCATTTGCTACAGCTTCACATTTTTCCTGCATGGGGTGAATTCCTTCTACATCAATGACATGTCCTAAGTAAGACACACTGTACTGGAAAAACTCACATTTTTCTTTTTTAACTCTAAGATTGTGAGATTTTAGTCTTTTCAAGACCTCTTTCAAATGTCTCATGTGAGACTCCGTGTCACTTCCAGTTACCAGAATATCATCTAAGTAACAGATGACACCATCTATTCCCTGCAACACCTGATCCATTAACTTTTGGAAAATTGCAGGTGCACTGGCAACACCATAAGGGAGTCTGTTTACTTGATATAATCCCTTATGTGTATTGATTGTGAGGAATTGTTTTGAATCCTCATCTAGCTCCACCTGCTGGTAAGCTTGGGACAAGTCCAATTTGGAAAATCGTTCACCTCCGGCTAGCTTAGTGAACAAGTCTTGTGGTTTTGGTATGGGGTACTGATCTACCTCAAGCCATGGATTGATAGACACTTTGTAGTCCCCACATATTCTCACTGTTTGATCCATCTTTGGAATGTTAACTGTAGGGGCTGCCCATTCACTATAGTTAACAGGTGTAAGAACCCCATCAGCTTCCATTTTATTTAGCTGAGCTTCCACTGCATCTCAGAGTGCATAAGGCACAGGTCGCGGTTTACAAAATTTAGGAACAGCACCTGGCACCACATGAAGCTTTGCTTTAAGTCCTTTCACTTTTCCTAAGCTGGGCTGAAAAACCTCTGAGTATTTATCACTTATGCTCTTGCACCCCCACACATGCTACCTTGTTTACTGAAGACCAGTTTAGTTTTAACTTTTTAATCCAGTCTCTTCCCAATAAGGCGGGACCATTCCCTTGAACCACAAGTAGTGTAAGAACACACGTCACTCCATTACATTTTGCAGTAACCGGAATGCTCCCTTTCAGTTTTAAGGGCTGCTTGTTATAGGTTTTTAGCACACAGTTGGTTGGCATTAGCTTAACATTCTTGAATCTACGTTTGTATAGACTCTCTGAAATCACAGAAACAGCTGCTCCTGTATCTACTTCCATTTTTAACCTTTTGTCGTTTACCCTTATATACACATAATAAGGTTTTACCATGTCAATATCACCTTTAGAGTCCATGTTCTCATCTTCTGCTTTCATGGAGAACAGCTCCGGAACTCTGATGTTACCTGTCTGGTAATCTGAGACCAAGCCTGGCTGGGATGCAACAGTCACTCTTCCTGCAGTAGATGTGGACTCAGCCAGAATAGAGGAAGTCTTGGCTTCTGAAGTTGATGCTTCCACAGGCTGCACCTCTGGTGGTCTGGTCTGGGCATCCAGATGCTTTGTCCACTTTGTCTGCTTGTCTGTCTTTGCTTCTTGGTATCTGCATGCTTTTGCAATGTGTCCCTTCTTCTTACAAACTCGACAATCCACGTCTTTAAATCTGCATTCACTGGCCATGTGTCCACGGCCTGCGCACCGATAGCAGGGTTTCATGCGCTCTTCTTTTTTTGGTTTAGAGCTGGAAATGGCGTTAGCTTTGAATGTCTTCTGAGACCACTGCTGGGCATTTTGTTTTGCCACTTCAAATGCCAGTCCCATGTCATATGCTGCAGTAAGTGTTAATTCTTTCATATGAGCTGCTGACAACAACCGGTCGCGCAATTCTGCACTTTTAACTCCACATACAAATCTATCTCTGAGAGCATCTTCCAGAAAGGCCCCAAATTTGCATGTAGAAGCCAGCTTTCTCAGGGTTGCCATGTACTCACTTATTGACTCGTTCTCGGACTGGTTCCTTGTGTTGAACTTGTATCGTTCAGCAATGACGTTTGTTTTCGGAACAAAATGGGTGCGCAGCAGATCCAGCAGCTCCTCCAGCTTTTTCTCAGACGGCTTCACAGGTGCACACAGATCCATCAGCAGCGTGTGGTTTTTCTTTCCCACCACCGTTAAAAACACTGCTTTGGCCTTCTCCGTGTCCATTTTAATTGCATTTGCCACAAAGAATTGTTCCAACCTTTCCAAATAGGCTTCGAAACATTCGTCATTTTCATCAAAGTGCAAGTCATCACCTTTTCCAAACGCCGCCATGTTTTAGAGCCGGACGTCTTGTCTCAACGGAGTTTCTCGACTAAAAAACTCTTCCCATCCTCGTCGCCAAGAAATCTGTTGTGTCCAGATTCAATAAAAAAAGGAACGTTCATCTTGGGAAAAACGACAGACAATCTTGGCTCTTTAGCGTCTTTTATTGACCAACCTTTTTCAGCTCCAACACGTTACTTCTCAATCGTAACAGCTCTTCCAACCACATACAAGCCCCCTCTAGTGGATAGGCGGGGCAGTCCCGGTGCGGTTTCCCAAAAGTGGTTAGGACACCACAATGGGTAAAATTAGAAACATGTTTCATTGGATTCAGTAAAGAGAGTCAGGTACTTTTTTCAGAATCTCCGACTATGGAAGTCACAGGCCAGTTCCTGTATCCAAGGGACAACTGAAGTTCCCACCAGCAGAAACCTGCTCACTGTAGTTCCTACCAGCTTCAATTCAATTCAATTCAATTCAATTTTATTTATATAGCGTCTATTACAACACAAGTTGTCTCTAGGCGCATTCCAGAGACCCAGAACATGACCCCCGAGCAATTATTACATAAACAGCGGCAGGTAAAAACTCCCCTAGTGGAAGAAAAACCTTAAGCCAAACAGTGGCAAGGAAAAACTCCCCTTTAAGAGGGAAGAAACCTTGAGCAGGACCTGGCTCATGAGGGGGGACCCTCCTGCCGAAGGCCAGCCGGGTAGAGCAAGAAATAAGAAAGAATAGAGACATAGAGACACCGTCAAAGGTACAAGATAGGATACATTAGTAACTGTCCTTGGTAGTCCAATTAGACTTCTGTGAATATGGGTGATATATGGATATATATATGGATATGGACGGTGATACAAGGGGATGAGGATTGCAGGTCGGGATGTCAGCAAGTATCCAACAGACATCCATACAGACAGGTGAAGGCAGACACTGGGATGGTCAGAGGTGGAACTGCAGGTCAGCAAGCAGCTCCTGAGGTTCTGGTCCGCAGGACATGCAAAGAAGAGGAAAAGAAGGGCCAGACAAGCACAAAAAACTACCAGAACAATGGACCACAATTAAGTTTATGGGATATTGTTAATAAATGAGGGTTGAGGTGAAGAAGAGACAGAGAAGGCAAAGAGAAACAGAGAAGGTGAAAGGCACCACTCAGTGGATCATGTTGGTGCCCCCCTGCAGCATAGGCCTATAGCAGCATATCTACACCGAAGCTGTTTAAGATGAGCTGCTCTAATCTGGTCCTGCAGCTGCAGCTTTGACTACTGGCCCTGACACATTAAGGTACTAAATGTAGTCTAACTATATGCTTTATTAAACAGAAATGTTTTAAGTTTAGTTTTAAAGGTGGAGGTGGTGTCAGCCTCCTTAACCCAAACTGGAAGTTGGTTCCAGAGTGATGGTTCCTGATAACAGAAAGCCGTCCTCCAAATCTACATTTCGATACTCTAGGAACTACGAGTAAACCTGCACCCTGAGAATGGAGAGCTCTATTAGGAACGTACGGTACTATCAGGTCTTGCAAATATCGCGGCGCTATGCCATTTTGGACTTTATATGCCAGTAATAAAATTTTGAATTGGATTCTAAATTTTACAGGGAGCCAATGGAGGGAAGCTAAAACTGGAGAGACGTGGTCTCTCTTGTTGATTCCTGTCAGCACTCGCGCTGCTGCATTTTGGATCAGCTGGAGGCTGTTAAGAGAATTACTTGGACATCCAGCCAACAACACGTTACAGTAATCTAGTCTAGAAGATACGAACGCATGAATTAGTTTTTCGGCATCACTCTGCGAGAGGATGCTCCTAATCTTTGCGATATTACTTCACCACAGCTCTCAAAACAGAAGTCACACTTGGAGCTGGCTACTTTCAAAGATGCTGCTTATTTGTCTGCTTGCATGAAGTTATTAATAGATGAGGGGATTTTGAGCAGACATTGTGTTCACTGATATAACTGCAGACCTTTTCATTTAGTGGTCCTACAATGCTTCCACAACACAACCCCAGTCCTCCTGTAGCTAAAAAGAAGCTGCATCCTCTTTCTGTTTCGTAGTTTTTGCAAACATTTCCATAAACAAAAATATACATACCCCAAACCAGGTGTTAAAAGTAAGTAAATACTTTCTCAAATAAACAATTATACACCATATTACATTTGCCATTATTTGCTTATCAAAAAAAAATCCAAAATAGTAATAATCATTTGCCTGTAAAAACATGTTATGCAGCGAACACAGTGGTTGCCTGTCCCAGTGTGAATACTTCTGCATAGAGAGTACTCAAGAGAATAATCTTTAGAAAAATATAGCACATTTATGACAGAAAACCTTTACCTGTGTGAAGAACCTTGTACATATGACAATAACTATTGCGTTTTAAGTAAAATAAAATATATATAATATATTTGCATCCATTTGGCAGTTATACAAAGTCCTGGAATACTTCCATTACATAGTCACAACACAACATCGTCCCTGTTGATGACTTATTTCATCCTCTGCAGGAGGTTGCAGTCAACCTTGTAACCCATTATGCTTTTCCACCCTGCTATTTCACACAACACTCATTTTTGCTCCCATTACAGCTCTGTTACTACATCCCAAGGCACTACAGCAGCAGAATTATATGTTATGCCATTTCACTTCCTATGCCCTTCAGACATCACAGCAGGGAGGAATATAAGTGCCACAAAGATGGGACGAATTCCCTGTGTTAAAGGAGCTAAATGTGGTGCACCCAGATATGTGCAACCACAGTCAGAGGGGTTGTGGTATAGATAGGCTGTGTTGTATTTTAAAAAAAAATTGTTTAGTGCAAAAGAAAAAAAAAAAAAAAGAAATTTTGTTCATAAGACAATTGTTTGCATTTGAGAGTTGGGGTTTTTCGGGGTCTTGGCAAACTAGGGAGAAGGGGTAGGGGGCGGAACCTCTGTGCTGTGGTAACGGCCCCAGCCATTGTTGAGGACGGACCTCCTGCGCATTCCTCAAATGAAACCTGTGAGAAGAAACTAAGGCGCCTGTTGTTCTTTCGCGCGCACCGCACCTTTGTTTTACAGGTCAGTACCTGGTTGAAAGTTTGGGGAAATGAGAATAATAAGCTTCGTATTGTTTTGGGGGATGTTGGCGGAAATTGTGAGATGATTTATGTAGCCTTAAGATCAGTTTTGTCGAGGTTTATTGAGCCGCGGCGATTAGCGGGTGAAGCGGCCATAACAGTTGTAAAGCCGAGCCGCATCGCACCGGAAGTGTCGCGAGCATTCTCGTCGTTATCGCGAGAATTCACGAGTGTACGCTAAATGTATTTTGTCTCAACAGAAAGGAGCAAGAAGCGGTTGAACCTGATTTTCTCTTTGTTACTGTGGCAATCGTGCTCGAGGCCCGTAACAATTTGTGGGGGATCTCTCCTCTTCAACCACAGATCCAGTGATACCAGAACTTTGACACGACAGCGACCAAGCTACCTCAGTCTAGCCAACAAGTGGGTGTCCAAAGAGAAAAATCAAAGTGGAAAAGGATCTTCTCTCCAAATGGAACTGCACTGTTGAAAGGAAAGCAAAGACATCATTGCCAGGTATTAAAGAACATTCGGTACAACTTACCCAAACAACATGACGACACGAAAGGAACTGGTATGGAGCATTAGAGGACGTCTCTTTACACTCTCCAGCAGAGACCTCTTAGAGTTGGCAAAGGGCCTTGCTACAGACAACGAGGACACCATACAGTTTAGTGAAGGGGATAAAGAGGGCTGGACTACATAACCACTTACCTGCACTCTCAAACTCTACTACAGCTTGAAGATGAGGGTATGAGCCAATTGCTAGTGTTGGATGATCTGATTCACCAGGTAGTTCAAACTAGGGGCTCCATTATGCAACCAGCCAATGTAGTTACAACAGCAAACGTACCTAGCCCACACCCATCCAGTATGTCAGCAGTCCCACCAATAATTGACAATCGCCCAGACATTCAAGTGGATGCAGACGTGCACATAGAATCTAAATCAATAGAGGAGCTCAGGAAAGTATATGATACACTGGGTGAGAGATTAAGACTCTGTGAAACGCTGGCACCCCAACCACCAGCTACCTCCAGCTGTCAAAGCCAAGCTCAACCACCTCTGGAGAGACTAGTCACTTTCAAAGATCTCTCTTATCTGTCTCGAAGAGAGTTCAAAGTTCTAGGACGGCAGATTGGAGATAAGAATTCAGAGTTGAGCTACAACTGTCTCACAAAACAGATCAATGAGGGGATAAAAGAGGGATTCTCCCAAGCAGAAATTGTGAGAGGTGTACTGAAAATTGTCAAACCTGGGACCTTCAGAGACATGCTTATGCTCAAGGATGAACTGCCTCTTCCTGAGCTTCAGGGCTTTCTCAGATCCCACCTGGGAGAAAAGGCAACCACTGAGATGTTCCAGGAGTTAATGTGTGCTAGGCAGACTGACCACGAGTCACCTCAGCAGCTTTTGTACCGTATGATTGGACTCAAACAGAAACTAATTTTCCAGTCAAAACATGCCAACACAGATATTTCCTACGATCCAAGAACCATTCAGGAAGTTTTCCTACACACAGTCTATCAAGGCCTGGGAGTTAAATATACAGAGCTGCGACAAAGACTAAGACCCCTCACTGTCAAAATTAACATCACCAATGAAGAAATTCTAAGTGAGGTCACAAAGATAATCAGTGATGAGAACGAACACCAGCGACGGTTAGGTCAAATCAGTCGTCAAAAGCCAATACAAGCTCACAGTGCAGTGGTGGAAATGAAGAACAGGGTAGTCAAAGAAAAGCAAACCTCACGAACAATTAAACAACTTGCGGCGCAAGTAGAGACCTTAACCACCATGGTAGCTACTTTGATGGAACGAGAGACTACAACTCACTGTCCCCCCCCAACAGCCTCAATTTTTGGCTAGCCACCGCGCCAAGACCAAAAGAAAACATTTCTGTGTCAGAAATGTGCTGAGCAAGATTTACAGGAGTGTAGTCATTGCTTTGTGTGCGGTGAGCCAGGGCACAGAGCAGTGGGATGCCTCAAGCGCTCCAGGACTCAGGGAAACTGGAATCAGTCTCTGTCATGGGACAGCCAGTCCTATAAAGTCAATAAAGTCTACCTCTGCGCAAACAACAAATCAGTTTACAAGACAGTGCAGCAAGCGCCTGAGGAACCAGTCTAAGCACAACAAAAGGCAGCAATGTGAGTATTCCTGTCAGAATTCCATCAACAACAAAGTTCCTCTGGTTGGTAAGAAAAGTCTACTTAATTGCTTCATTGGTGGCAATCCTGTAACAGTTTTATTTGACTCTGGGTCACATGTGAGTAAAGTGGACAGACAGTGGTTCAAAAGATACCTGCCTAACCAAGTAGTGAGACCACTTCAAGAGCTGCTAAATGATGAATTTGAGGTTTACGCAGTCAATGGCCAAGCAGTTCCATATGATGGGTGGGTCGAGCTTACAGTTACTCTGGCTGGCCGTAAAGATCCCAACCTCACTGTAGAAGCCCCATTTTTAGTCAGTCAACTGTCACTCCCACAGCCACTGGTAGGTGCTAATGTGCTTGGAGCCATCATCCAAAGACAAGAGTCAGACAAAGAAGCGACAGCCGTACTTCATAGTCTTCTACGCAGGGCGTTTGGGGTAGGTGAACACCAGGTAGTGGCCATGATCAATTCTATTCAAGCGCCACAACAGAAGGACTGTGAGCCAGCCATATTGAGAGTAGGCAGAGACAATGTCACCATCCCAGCTAGCAAAGCAGTCCAAGTATGGTGCAAGGTGCCCCCAAACTTTGACATCTCTGACCCCCTTGTACTCTTTGAACCCATGGAAGACAATATTGCTTTAAGGCACCTAAGTATGGGAGATGGGCTCTTGGAAATAAACAATCCTCAAAAACCTTTTGTTAAGATTCCGATTTCCAACCACTCAAAACATGAAATAATCCTACCAAAAAGAACTGTCCTTGGCACAATACAGCATATTGCCAAAGTCATTGAAGCAGGACCATCTGCAACTCAGCCCACAGAGGCAACTCTGGCTGCAGTGGAGAAAAGGGAAGCCAGTCCCTCATGTATCTCCTCTGTCAAATCCTGGTTGCCACAGGTTGATCTGAGCCACCTGAGTGTAGGCCAACAAAGGTCAGTAGAAAAGGTGTTAATAGAAGAGTGTGCAGCATTCTCCCAGGACAGTACAGATATAGGCTGCATTTCTTCACTGCAAATGGAAATTAGGCTTAAAGATGACACACCAGTCCGGAGAGCCTATGCCTCCATCCCAAAACCTCTTTACAAGGAGGTGAAAGAGTACATTCAAGAACTGATAGTCAAAGGATGGATTGTTAAGTCGGAGTCACCCTACGCAGCCCCAGTCATCTGTGTGAGAAAAAAAGATGGATCTTTGCGACTGTGTATTGACTATCGCCTCCTAAACAATAAAACAGTTCCAGACAGACACCCTCTTCCTCGGATTCAGGATCTTACTGACTCCCTTGGAGGTTATAGCTGGTTTTCGGTCCTTGACCAGGGTAAAGCTTACCATCAGGGTTTTATTGCAGAAGGATCAAGGTACCTGACCGTGTTTACCACCCCATGGGGGCTCTATGAGTGGGTAAGGATCCCCTTTGGCCTGTCAAATGCACTAGCAGCCTTCCAACGGAGTATGGAAGGAATGCTAGACTTACTTCGTGACGAATGCTGTATTCCATACCTTGATGATATATTGTGTTTCTCCAAGTCATTCGATGAACACGTCCAGGTGCTAAAGAGAGTCCTCCAGGCATTACAACATCACGGAGTAAAGCTAAAACCCGAGAAATGTGAGTTGTTCCGCAAAGAGGTACGATATGTTGGTCGTCTAGTGTCGGAAGATGGAGTGAAGGTGGATCCTATGGATGTTGAAGCGGTGCAGGCACTAAAGCAAAGAAAACAACAAACAGTCGGAGAAGTCCGGCAAATTCTGGGGTTTTTGAGCTATTATAGGACATATGTGCAGGACTTTTCACGCATCGCCAAACCTTTGTATGACTTGCTCCAAGCTACGCCCAGTACAGACTTATTAAATGCGGTCGGACATCGCTGGGTGGGACAACTGGCGGATTTTCACTTTGACATAAAGTACCGCCCAGGAAAAGTCAATATAGATGCTGATGTGTTGTCCCGTTGCCCACTTGACATTGAAGCATTTATGAAAGTGTTCAGAGGAACTGGAGGAAGCTGTAGGTGTGGTATGGGAAGGGAACAGGAGAGCCAAGCAGGATGATGTAGCATGGATCACAGCCCTCATCCTCACACCACCAGGTCTGTCCATCAAAGAACCTCTGCCAGCAATCAGTTATGACCAACTAGTCCAGGAACAAAGAGCAGATCCAGCTATCGGGAAAGTCCTGAAAATAAAAGAGAAAAAGGTAACACTAACAGAAGACGACAAAGCCAAAGTTGATACAAACACAAAAAGACTGCTGAGAGAGTGGAGCCGACTACACATAGAAAACGGCCTTCTCTACAGAAAGACTACCGAACGCAAGCAACTACTCCTGCCAGCTGTTTACAAACAGACCGCTCTCATACATCTTCATAACAACATGGGTCATGTTGGAGTAGAGAAAGTCCTAAGCCTAGCCCGAGAACGATTCTATTGGCCTTTCATGAAGCGAGATCGAAGATTATGTTGTGAGAAAGTGTCCGTGCATAAAGCAGAAAAAGCCAACAACGCACGAGAGAGCACCAATGGGAAGTATAACATCCAGAAAATGAACTATTTAAGTCCCTCCAAGAGCTTGCAGGGGTGGGTCATTCAAGGACGTCCCCTTATCATCCTCAGTGTAACCCTGTTGAAAGACTGAACCGTACTGTGTTGCAGATGCTGCGTACATTGGGGGAGAAAGAGAAGCAGAACTGGAAAGAACATTTGCCCCAGGTAATCCATGCTTATAATTGCACTAAACATGAAGCCACTGGTTTCTCCCCATATTACTTGTTGTATGACAGACATCCTCGCCACCCGGTAGACCTTTTATTTGGCCTGGAAACTGAAGAAGAGCCAGAAACATCTCAGGGGTATGCACAAAAATGGAAAGGAAGGATGGTTGAGGCATATCGGATTGCAAGCGCCAAAAGCCAGAAGTCCAACTTAAAAGGCAAAGCAAACTATGACAAAAGATGCAAAGGAGTGACATTACAGATAGGGGACAGAGTACTTGTGCGGAATCTCAGTGAGAGAGGTGGCCCGGGAAAACTGAGACCTTACTGGGAACAAACAGTCTACATTGTTAGAGGATAACTAGGGGAAAACCCTGTTTACAAAGTAAGCCCAGAGACAGGAGGTCGCCCCGACCGCACACTACACAGAAATTTACTGCTGCAGGTGAACGATTTGCCAGTGGATATCTTCCAAAGTCCAGCTACCAGACGACGAAAGTCCACAGAGGTCCACAGAACAGTGAAGGGCACAAAGGCACCTGAAAAGTCACCGAGTCCTGAGACTAGTGACTCAGAGGAAGGGGGGGGGCCCCTACTGGTCTCGTGTGCCCAGGTCCTGGCAGGATGGTCATGGTTCAAATGAACAAAGCCGGCTTCGACCATGCCAGACAAGACAATTGGGAGGAATGCACATTCAATTCAATTCAATTTTATTTATATAGCGTCTATTACAACACAAGTTGTCTCTAGGCGCTTTCCAGAGACCCAGAACATGACCCAGAACATGACCCCCGAGCAATTATTACATAAACAGCGGCAGGTAAAAACTCCCCTAGTGGAAGAAAAACCTTAAGCCAAACAGTGGCAAGGAAAAACTCCCCTTTAAGAGGGAAGAAACCTTGAGCAGGACCTGGCTCATGAGGGGGGACCCTCCTGCCGAAGGCCAGCCGGGTAGAGCAAGAAATAAGAAAGAATAGAGACATAGAGACACCGTCAAAGGTACAAGATAGGATACATTAGTAACTGTCCTTGGTAGTCCAATTAGACTTCTGTGAATATGGGTGATATATGGATAGACGGTGATACAAGGGGATGAGGATTGCAGGTCGGGATGTCAGCAAGTATCCAACAGACATCCATACAGACAGGTGAAGACAGACACTGGGATGGTCAGAGGTGGAACTGCAGGTCAGCAAGCAGCTCCTGAGGCTCTGGTCCGCAGGACATGCAAAGAAGAGGAAAAGAAGGGCCAGACAAGCACAAAAAACTACCAGAACAATGGACCACAATTAAGTTTATGGGATATTGTTAATAAATGAGGGTTGAGGTGAAGAAGAGACAGAGAAGGCAAAGAGAAACAGAGAAGGTGAAAGGCACCACTCAGTGGATCATGTTGGTGCCCCCCTGCAGCATAGGCCTATAGCAGCATATCTACACCGAAGCTATGTTTAAAATGAGCTGCTCTAATCTGGTCCTGTAGCTGCAGCTTTGACTACTGGCCCTGACACATTAAGGTACTAAATGTACACTAACCCATCCCTGGGTCAACCAGCTTACCAGTTTCATCCCTCAGTAAATGCTCTCAGCGTACCAGTGCCATATCCTTTTTTTGCAGTACCCTTCTCTCTATTGCCAACCTCTTTATCCCTTACCACTTATCCCTAACCTTTATATACCTGTGTCATATGCTGCTTATTACTCGTGAAACTGCCTGAAGATGAAGATGGCTCACGAGAGATTACCTAAAATGAGAAAACTATTCCAGAGACTGTTGTGAAGAAGTCTTATTATTTTCCCAATGGATTTGAATTATTTAAGTAAAGTGGCAGGAGCCACTTTTGTTTGTCGGGGAGCGTGTGGTGCACCCAGATATGTGCAACCACAGTCAGAGGGGTTGTGGTATAGATAGGCTGTGTTGTATTCTAAAAAAAAATGTTTAGTGCAAAAGAAAAAAAACAAAAAAAAGAAATTTTGTTCATAATACAATTGTTTGCATTTGAGAGTTGGGGTTTTTCGGGGTCTTGGTGAACTAGGGAGAAGGGGCAGGGGGCGGAACCTCTGTGCTGTGGTAACGGCCCAGGCATTGTTGAGGACATACCTCCAGCGCGTTCCTCAAATGAAACCTGTGAGAAGAAACTAAGGCGCCTGTCGTTCTTTCACGCGCACCGCACCTTTGTTTTACAGGTCAGTACCTGGTTGAAAGTTTGGGGAAATGAGAATAATAAGCTTTGTATTGTTTTGGGGGAAGTTGGCGGAAATTGTGAGATGATTTATGTAGCCTTAAGATCAGTTTTGTTGAAGTTTATTGAGCCGCGGCGATTAGCGGGTGAAGCGGCCGTAACAGTTGTAAAGCCGAGCCGCATCGCACATCGCGTCGTTATTGCGAGAATTCACAAGTGTACGCTAAATGTATTTTGTCTCAACAGAAAGGAGCAAGAAGCGGTTGAACCTGATTTTCTCTTTGTTACTGTGGCAATCGTGCTCGAGGCCCGTAACATAAACAATTCACTGTAGTTGCAGGAAATGCTAAACACAACATATTACTACTGCTTGGATATGGGTGAGGTGAGAGCTACCTCTACTAAAAAGGAATAAATGCAGACACATGGCTATGATGAGAAAGGTTTATTTTAGGAAGTATTCCATTTGTTCTGGGAATGCAGACTAAGGGGGGACACAAGCCAGTGTCTTCTTTGTGCTGGTCTCAAACCCAGATAAATGCAATGGGTTGTGTCAGGAAGGGCATCAAATTGGGTTACTGTGGGTCCAAGAAGGAGAAGAGGAAGGCGTGTCTATAGAAAGGCGTGTCCATAGGTAGAGTGAGAAGAGGAAAGTCAAGAGTCCAGGACTGAGAGTAGGGATGTTGAATGTAGGGACAATGGCAGGAGAAGCTAGAGAATTGGTTGCCATGATGCAGAGGAGGTAGGTGGACATATTGTGTGTCTAGGAGACCAGGTGAAAAGGCAGCAAGGCAATGAGCTTAGGAGCAGGATTTAAGCTGTTCTGTCATGGTGCTGATGGGAGGAGGAATGGGGGAGGAGTTATCTTGAAAGAGGAGTTTGTTACGAATGTTCTGGAGGTGAAAAGAGTGTCAGATAGAGTGATGAGTATAAAGCTGGAAATTGAAGGTGTGAGGTCCAATGTTGTCAGTGGTTCTGCCACACAGGTAGGATGTGAGTTAGAAGAGAAGGAGAGGTTTTGGAGTGAGATAGATGAAGTGATGCTGAGTATCCTCAGAGGGGGGAGAATGGTGACTGGAGCAGACTTCAGTGGACATGTTGGTGCAGGCAACAGAGATGATGAGGAAGTGATGGGCAGGTTTGGTATCCAGGACAGGAATGCAGAGGGACAGATGGTGGTAGACTTTGCAATAAGGATGGAGATGGTTGTCGTGAATACTTTTTATCAGAAGAGGCAGGAACACAGGTTCACTTATTAGAGTGGAGGCAGGAGCACACAGGTGGACTACATCTGATGGAGATGATGTCATCTAAAGGAGATTAGTGACGAGATCAGTGATGACACCTGACATTCTCTAAAATTTTCAGTCTAGATCCAAACCATCTAACATCGGCTTTTTCCAGGGTGTAACGGTTATCACTCTGGACTCTGAATCCAGCAAACTGATTGCAAATCTAAGTGGGAACTGATGTTTTGTTCACAACAAACAGCTGAGATGTTTAACGGTCTGATGTGATCTTCTTGAAAACTAATAAAGTGTATCCCAGGAGGGTTCTTTTCTCTTCAGGATGTAAAAGCAACTTAGCAAATTAGAAAGAGGAGGGACCATAGAGATAAACATGTGGACAACTTTCTAAAGAGTTGAACGTGGATAATGAGGGCATCAGTCTAGAGCGAGCGCTCTGCCGTTTGAGCTAAATCCCCTGAGTTACAGATGTTTGAAGCAACTTGATGCTCTGCATACACCATGTTCCCCAGGTCTTCTCCTTTTGTCTGGTTATACGTGTGGTTTTTCTGTTTCTGCTGTGGTTTGATCACCCTGAGACAAAGATTGTTGTCTTATTGCGGCGGGTGGTGTTCTGGTGGTTGGTACACCAAACTTTAGATCCTGGATTCAGATCCCAGCAGGACCTCTAAACAATTTAACTGTCTTGGGGTGAGAGGAAACATGTTAAGTTGTCAAACATGACAGTGTTTCTCCTCGACTAGGACACAGTGCTTTGTCTTATGGTCTTCTAGTACATGAACATATGTTAGTGAGGTTTAGGTTACTGTCAGAAGGATGTTCTGTGGTGTGCTTGTTCACAAATCAAAGAGACTTCAGGGAGGAGCTGTATTTGTAGGCTCTGGATTTTGTGATCCAGCTGGGATCATCTTAGTCATTCCTGAGACAGAAACTGGGATCCAGTTCAGAGTAAAACTGGTGTTTATATCTCCAAGTTTTTTGATGTGAAGCATCGATTAATGCTTTGGTGGCAACAATAATTGATCACCGGGATCCCTGTCTGCTAGTTAAGACTTCAGCAGTAGAGAAAGACGAAGAACATGTTTGACATAAACAAATCATATTTCTTTTTTTTTCTGATTTTTCTAATAGTTTTACAAGGTGCCAATGTCATAACTAAGTCCATTAGAGTGACTGGGTCAATTTATGAAAATAATCATTATTCGTTGGGTGGAGGGTCAAAGCCACTGTCAGGTATTTAAACAAGCAAGTTAGAATAATGTAACTAGAAAGTAATAATCATTTGATCATTTGTGTTATTTACATGATGAATAAAAGGACCACATCCCAAAAAAATGCAGCTGCCGAGAAGGTTTTAGCAGCTCCTCAAAGTGTCAGTTTTTCTCAAAAGGTTTCTTCTCCCCCAACATATACCAGGATTTCCTTCAAACATGTACCATTGGACCGTTCACACCAGTGTATGTACATACCAGTGGAGACGCCTACATGGACCGTTCACACCAGTGTGGGTACATAACGGTGGAGACACCTACACGGACCGTTCACACCAGTGTGGGTACATAACGGTGGAGACACCTACATGGGCCGTTCACACCAGTGTGGGTACATAACGGTGGAGACGCCTACACGGACCGTTCACACCAGTGTGGGTACATAAATGTGGAGACGCCTACATGGACCGTTCACACCAGTGTGGTTACATAAAGGTGGAGACGCCTACATGGACCGTTCACACCAGTGTATGTACATACCAGTGGAGACGCCTACATGGACCGTTCACACCAGTGTGGGTACATAAAGGTGGAGACTCCTACATGAACTGTTCACAGATATTCAACAAATGACAATGTGCAGAGACTCTGAATAATCATTTGATTGATCATCTGCTGTCTTCATCCTCTGTTGATTATTTCCTCAATAGTTGTAGCAACACTAACAACAATTTATGAGATAATATAAGATGTCCTTTATTGATCCCAGAATTGAGAAAGTTTTGGGTAAAACATATAACATATATTCAGGTAGTCAAACTGTTGGTTTTGCGTCAAACTCCACTGTAGATCCTTGGAGGACGCTGGGGACTATAACTGTCCTCCGCCCCAATTCAGAAGCATTATACTACAACCTTGGGATGCCCATGAAAATAAGTAAAGTTAATAAATGAAAGAAGTTCAGTTTGAGTCACACAGGATGTGAAACAAGAGCGTAAGGAGGATTTGTAGTGCACCTTCTTTACAAACCCCACTGGTCTCATAAGATTGTTGTGGTCACAGGACTGAACTTGACTAAACTAAAAGTGATAATGACTGAATATTACAAGACAATCATTTTTCCAGGACATCCTCATGACCCTGATCTTGAGTTGGAGCTTCAGCTGAGGTGGACCACTTCAGTTCACACACAGACGATCCGGCCGGCCAGAAGTCAGAAATCAGAATGACGTAAACAATCTGGTGGATTTGAACCTGAAACAGACCACGTGTGTGATGGACGTCTGTGCGCCTCACAACCCATCACTCACTGATGTGTGTTGATGTTTTCACGTGACGTAAACAGAGGAAACTTATTAGTTTTCTTTGGATTTAGGTTGTTACAGTATCTGAAGAAATAATGTTTGTGGGACAATTAGGTTTTATTTGGGTTCAAATCCCAGCAGAACCTCTGAAGTCAACTATCTTGGGGTAACAGGAACATTCTGAAACTTCTCTTTTCCAGTCAGAGGAAATCTGGACTTCTTACTAAGATATTCTCTGAATCTCTAATTCAACATTGGGTAAGACCTGATTAACTTAGTCACAGAATATCCACACAGACACTTGATTCTTGGACATTTACGGTTTTATAGAGTTTTTCTTATTTTAACAGAGTCAGATTCTTGAAAGTGAGAAAAGATCATCGTGGATGATCTTTATGGGGCTTTTTTTATAGAATGTAAATTAAAATCTAAAAGGAAACAGAAAAAAATGTGGATTCAGAAGAACAATAAAGTCAACCAAAGGAAATTTGATTTCAATTACTAGTACAGTAAATGATCATCATACCAGAATTAGAGATTGTCAAGAGGTTTCACATCCACCAGAAAAGATCCTCCTTGCAGTTTGGAATCTGTAAAGGCCAAAAAATAATAGAAGAAAGAGAAAGAAAAGCAGATTATGATAGCGTTTCAGAAAAAGAAAAATGATCCTCATCACAATTGAAATCTGGGAAAAAGAAATTAAATGGATGGTAGTTAGTAATTAACGACATCACCTGCTTCTGATGATGTGAGAT
Organism: Xenentodon cancila; assembly: GCA_014839995.1. NCBI lineage: Eukaryota > Metazoa > Chordata > Actinopteri > Beloniformes > Belonidae > Xenentodon > Xenentodon cancila. Next base: position 3,281,213 of record CM026212.1, on the reverse strand, counting down.
GGGTTTTCTTTATGCTTTGTCTTTTTTTGAAAAACCTTTTTTCTTTTTTACTTTAAAAGCGTTTCGTGGCTCGTTGGTCTAGTAGTATGATTCTCGCTTTGGGTGGGAGAGGTTCCGGATTCAATTCCCAGATGAGCTCTGGGACTTTTGCAGTTTGACCAGGATGACTGATTCTAGTAAAACACTAAATAAACATCAGCATAATGGATAAATACTGTAAAAACACATCTTCACTTGCTCATCCTTCATACCAGGACATTATGTCAAATGGAAGTTTCTTCATATTTAAATGAATGTCATAAGCTGTCATTTGGGTACAACCCATATTCTTCATTTATTTAGTTCACCCATTTATAGTCTCAGCAAAGTGATTTAACCTATTTCTATTCATACATTCACAGCCTCTTATTTTACACTCTGTGTACAATATGTAGCACAACATCACAAGAACACACTGATTAACATGTCGGAGTGAAGTGGAGCGTCTTATCCGGAAGGAGAACCCCAGTGGACAGACCCCAGTGGCCTAATGGATAAGGCACTGGCCTTCTAAGCCAGGGATTGTGGGTTCGAGTCCCATCTGGGGTGTTTGTGCTTGAATGCAGCTTCCAACATAAGACAACAAACTCAACTGTTGTTGGAAACCCCAGTCTAAAACATTAAGACAAAGTACTCCTTCAGGTGCCAACATCTTTTTTATTATTCTATGCCATCAGGATTATTGTTCTTACTTTCACCAGTGAGTCAGCTCGTATGTTCCCACCTGGACTGGTCAGTCCTGATCCAGACTTGTGGCTCAGCTGCCAGATGAAGCTGCCTTCAAACGTACATGACTGTATCAATGTCGTCCCCGTCTACTCTTGACCCAACAATAAGACAGAAGAACATGTTTCCACTGCAACTTGGACCAGGGTCCTTTCATGTGTTAGAGGAACCTAAAAACCACAACACTACAGAAACTGTTGCAGTTTTAAATGTATAAAAGTAAATTTTAAAAAAACTTTAACCGTGAACCCTGAGCTGAACTGATCCCAGTGATCCAGTTGGGGTCTAGTGGGGGTGATTCTCTGGTGGTCTCCAGTCAGTTATAAAGTTTGAACCCAAAACATCCTCTGGCTGTTTTAGTCTGGGTCTCATCACGGTCCTCAGCTCCATGGTGGGATCTGTAGTGTTTTTGACCCCAGGTCCTTGGTCCCCTGGGAACTAGGAACCCCCAAAGTTCCCTTTGCATATGACTGAATAAAGATATTGGTGATGGACATGCTGCCCACTGCCAAACCAACTGCTGTTTTTTTGATGATTTGGCTCCAACTCTATAGAAACATTTTGAAGAAACGTCTCACCTCTGCTAAAACATATTAAAAAAAAAAAGTTAAATTCTGTTTAGACATTTGAAGAATCTGTGTAAAAGCTGTAAAGCTTAAAGCAGCAAACTATGTATTATGCACCAGTCTGAACCAATCTATAATTCTGAGATCTCCCTACTTTGGTCGACTAGAAACCCTGATAATTTGATTTAGTTTTGTCTTTTTTACAAATGTCCTGTAGAGTCAGAACATGAACCACAAGGTTGTAGCAGTCTGACTATTTATGACATATTTTACAGTTCCTATCTTACTACTCATGCTCTCATGCTGGAGCTCCTGCACCTCCGTCTGTACGTCTCCTTGTTCTCATCCAGGGGATTTTCAATCCAGCTCTCACCTAAAGTTTTAGTTTTAACTGCTGCAGTTCTTAGTTCCTGTTATTTCTGCAGCAACTTGTGAAACGAGAGCAGTTTCACCCAAAGTGAGTGTCAGGTAACATGAGTTATTATGGGATGTTTCCATGAGCTGTGATAAGCTGATACAGGTAGTCTGTGGTGACTGTGTGAAGGTGAGAGTTGATGATTGTTTCAATCCTGGAAGCAGCTGCTGCTTGTTCCAGTTCCAGTTTTCACAGATGAACCATAAATATCTGAACTTGGTGAATGAGGGTATCGATCCCTGTACCTCTCACATGCAAAGTGAGAAACTTACAGATTTGAAAACATACAAAACAAATGGAACTAGTTTAGTGTACATGTGTACATGCATGTGTAAGAGACTTGTTTCGCTGGAGACCACACCTTCATCCGTGTTACCATTTGAGGCTGCTCAGCCTCACAAAACCAAAAACTCCAGCCACAATAAGTTGGTATTCAAATCAGACTCAGGTCCTGGTTCTTAACCATCAGAGGATGGTTTTGGTTCATCAACCTCTGGGTTTTGGGCCCAGCATGTTTCCACTGCGCCACTCTGCAGTACCACCTGGATGTGACTCAACAACACAGTCCCCGACTTTGGAGGACGCCGTCTTACCTCTTTGAGCACTGGGACCAGATCTTCTACCAACATGAAGTCCAAGAGGATTTCAATTATGGAAGGTAATTGAATATATACAGTCATACTGATATATTTTGCATGCGCTGTAGGATGATCTAATAAAAATATAATTTTTAGTATAGTGGACAGTATCTCTCCCTGTCACACAGAAGACAGTGGTTCAATTCAATAACACAGAGATCGGATGTTTTGTACAGTGGTTCCTGGATGACTCGCAATGTCAAAGTTTGAAATGATTCTTCTAGAAGTCCTGCCATCAGCAGTTGCTGTTTTTCCTGCTGAAAAAGCTTCTCAATGCTGCAGCTGGACCAGAGTAAAGACTGGTTCAGGAAGGATGATGTGACATAATTGATACACACAGAAGCATCATTGATCAAGTTCTTCTAAGATGAAACTGTGCTGTGGATTATCTGTTCTGTTCACCTGTAAACTGGTCAGTCCTGATCCAGAGTTCCAGCTTGGTCCACTCAGACCAGGAACCTTTTACATGTGAGACAAACATAAGAACCACAACACTACAGAACTGTGCAGACGGTTCTTGATCATGATTCAATTCATTCACTCTGTTATTTTTTATACCTGCGTGATCTTATTCAAAAACCTCAAGACGGGGTATGTACACATGTATATAAATGCTGGTTCAAACACTTGTACTAATAGGTTTCACGGCCTTTGTGCTAAATGAAGTTTTCATGGAGACATTCAAGTTTAATGATTGAAGCTGTCTGATCTCAGTGCTCTGTTACTAACCCTGGATCATCAAATGCTTCTTATATAGAGCTGAATATTGTGTACCTTTACATCACATATGAATGAAACAGAGATCAGTGTGTTCTTGTGACTGCACTACGTATTGCACAGAGTTTCTAAAATATGAGGGTGTGAAGTTAAACCAGAGGGAGTCTGATTAGTACTTGGAAGGGAGACTGTGAAAAATTATTTAGTGGTAATAAATTCAAACGTGAGTCAGCTGCTTGGAGGACGGCTGTACTCACCACTTTACCATCACCACAAGCAAAAGCTGCTGAAACAGCTGTTTAAGGAAATGAACTGAATGTAAACTGATGTTACTTATATTACTGCATGTTGGAGTAAAAATGCTCATAATATCACAAGTGATGCAAACAGACGGAGTATTAAATGATGCTGCTTATGTTAGAAAGATACAATCTCCAGCATGTCAACCCTCTTCTTGGGAAGGACATCTAATCATTGTTGACAGGATTTGAACCAGCGTGGGGAATCACCAATAGAGTTCTAGCCCATCACCTTAACCACTCAGTCACAATAAGGATGACTTTGTGTTACAGCTACTATTGTTAGAGGGATGTTATTTGTCTTCCAACAGTCAGGTCTTCACCCACATCAAGCTATGATGAGGATTTCTCTTCTGTGCAGGCAGTGCTGAGAGACCTACAACTTCTGCAACTTCTTCTCCATTTCAGTAAGATGGAATAGACCTGTTATATTTATATATAATAATAATATAATATAATATATAAGTAATCAAACCATTACTTAAAAAACCCTCTCTTGACCCAGACATTTTAGCTAATTATAGACCAATTTCCAACCTTCCATTTATCTCTAAAATTCTGGAAAGGGTAGTTGCAAGCCAGCTGTGTGAGCATTTGTATAGAAATGATCTATTTGAAATTTTTCAGTCAGGGTTCAGAATGCATCATAGCACAGAAACAGCACTGGTTCGAGTCTCGAATGACCTTCTTATGGCCTCAGATAATGGGTTAGTGTCCATACTGGTTCTGCTGGACCTCAGCGCTGCTTTTGATACTATAGATCACAGCATTTTACTGCAGAGGCTAGAGTATGTTGTTGGGATTAAAGGGACAGCTCTAGATTGGTTTAAATCATATCTGTCTGATAGATTCCAGTTTGTTCATGTTCATGAGGTTTCTTCCGTACAGACGAGGGTCTGCTATGGTGTCCCGCAGGGTTCAGTGCTAGGGCCAATCCTGTTCAGTTTATACATGCAGCCCTTGGAAAGTATTATCCGGAACCACGGCATTAATTTTCATTGCTTTGCTGATGATACGCAGCTGTATTTGTCTATGAAGCCAGATGAAACCGAACCATTAGACAAACTTCAGATGTGTATTAAGGACATCAAGGACTGGATGTCCAGAAATGTTTTGCTACTAAATTCTGATAAAACAGAAGTTGTTGTTTGTGGTGCCAAACAGCTTAGGAAGGGATTAGATGGTCTTGCGATGGCCTCCAGTAAAACTGTGCGAAACCTTGGCGTTATATTCGATCAGGATTTGTCATTTAAACAGCATATTAATCAGGTTTGTAAAACTGCGTTTTTCCACCTCCGTAATATTGCAAAGATTAGGAGCATCCTCTTGCAGAGTGATGCCGAAAAACTAATTCATGCGTTCGTATCTTCTAGACTAGATTACTGTAACGTGTTGTTGGCTGGATGTCCAAGTAATTCTCTTAACAGCCTCCAGCTGATCCAAAATGCAGCAGCGCGAGTGCTGACAGGAATCATCAAGAGAGACCACGTCTCTCCAGTTTTAGCTTCCCTCCATTGGCTCCCTGTAAAATTTAGAATCCAATTCAAAATTTTATTACTGGCATATAAAGTCCAATATGGCCTAGCGCCGCGATATTTGCAAGACCTGATAGTACCGTACGTTCCTAATAGAGCTCTCCGTTCTCAGGGTGCAGGTTTACTCGTAGTTCCTAGAGTATCGAAATGTAGATTTGGAGGACGGGCTTTCTGTTATCAGGCACCATCACTATGGAACCAACTTCCAGTTTGGGTTAAGGAGGCTGATACCACCTCCACCTTTAAAACTAAACTTAAAACATTTCTGTTTAATAAAGCATATAGTTAGTGTACATTTAGTACCTTAATGCGTCAGGCCCAGTAGTCAAAGCTGCAGCTACAGGACCAGATTAGAGCAGCTCATCTTAAACAGCTTCGGTGTAGATATGCTGCTATAGGCCTCTGCTGCAGGGGGGCACCAATATGATCCACTGAGTGGTGCCTTTCACCTTCTCTGTTTCTCTTTGCCTTCTCTGTCTCTTCTTCACCTCAACCCTCATTTATTAACAATACCCCATAAACTTAATAGTGGTCCATTGTTCTGGTAGTTTGTTGTGCTTGTCTGGCCCTTCTTTTCCTCTTCTTTGCATGTCCTGCGGACCAGAGCCTCAGGAGCTGCTTGCTGACCTGCAGTTCCACCTCTGACCATCCCAGTGTCTGTCTTCACCTGTCTGTGTGGATGTCTGTTGGATACTTGCCGACATCCCGACCTGCAGTCCTCATCCCCTTGGATCACCGTCTATCCATATATCACCCATATTCACAGAAGTCTAATTGGACTACCAAGGACAGTTACTAATGTATCCTATCTTGTACCTTTGACGGTGTCTCTATGTCTCTATTCTTTCTTATTTCTTGCTCTACCCGGCTGGCCTTCGGCAGGAGGGTCCCCCCTCATGAGCCAGGTCCTGCTCAAGGTTTCTTCCCTCTTAAAGGGGAGTTTTTCCTTGCCACTGTTTGGCTTAAGGTTTTTCTTCCACTAGGGGAGTTTTTACCTGCCGCTGTTTATGTAATAATTGCTTGGGGGTCATGTTCTGGGTCTCTGGAAAGATCCTGGAGACAACTTGTGTTGTAATAGACGCTATATAAATAAAATTGAATTGAATTGAATTGAATTATATTTCCTTGTTCTTTTGATCTGTCAAAAATTTCCCTTTTTCAGCACAATGTTTTTGTAAGGAAGAGGAGGAGGAAGATGAAGAGGGTTAGTAGTGCTGCTGATAAGCTTTTATTAATGGTTGCTGTCCAGTGCTGAAATGCTGGACACTCCCACACACATATTTGACAGCAGGACATGTTACAGGAGATTCTGTCTCCACACTGCAACATCCCTCCAGACTGAATCAAGATGAACAAAAACTCATCTTGTATATTATTATACGCCAGTGCTGAACTAATGTATATTTTTTGGAAGACACTTTATTGGTTGACCAGAAACAGAGGACTGATCTGCGTGACCTCTACTGGTGGACAAACATGGAATCACAAGAGCAGGTTTACATAACTTCACGTACCTTTTACCAGGTGAAATATAAGATGGGGATCCCTCATCCTGCTCCCCTGCAACCACTTCCTCCATCAGTTCCTACATCCGTCATCATCATCATGGTGATACAGAGTCCTTCATTTCAGAAGACGGTCCACAGGTCACTTCTGCTGCTTTCACTTCATCAAAACAAAGTTATATCTTAAAGCAGGACAAAGCACCGTTAAGTAAAGACGTTGAAAACCTGAGACAGAACAAGCTGCTGAACTCATCATGTAACAATATGGAGTTATTGTAGCTGCAGACTTGTGAGGTCCGAGGAGGGTGAAAGAAAAACACACCGCTGCTTACTTCTTTGTATGGACAGACAGGATGACAGATGGAAAAACTGGACTAAAGGTGAATAAAACATCTAACTTCAGTATGAACTCAGTGACATCTGGTTTGTCTATACTTGAAAAGGCACGTAGGCACAAAATTTACTAAACACTAAATTAACTGACTTGGTTATTTATTTGGCATAATGGTCATATATGGCCAACAGTAAAAGCTTCTGTCAAAACATCAATGAAAATGTCTCATTTCAAACGTTCCATAGAGTTCATGCAGTTTGTAAAAAAAAAAAAAAGAAGTGACAAAAACGTTCCATTTAGAACATTTTAATGAGTGCTATGTAGAACCTCTTTATGTACTATTCTGTGTGATGTCATCAGGGACGTCACGTGTCTTTAATGACGTTTTAAGGCTACGTGACAGAGTAAGTATTGAGAACCATATGCATCCGATTGATGGAACTGATTGGCTGAAATGTAGAAACTGATCCCAAACATAGCAACAGCGCCCTCTTCTGTGTTGGTGGCAGTTTGAGCGCAAGTGACAGCTGTGGCTTCACTTCAGGTGTCTTTTACAGCACGTCTGTCACGTTTCTGTGTTGTTTATCTGAACCAAACATACATGTGTATGGTGTGATTTTACCAGTGAATTACTTGTTAAAATAAATGGAAAGGTAAACAGTTTATTTCTTTAATTCATATAGCCTGTGCGAAGCATTTAAATTATTTCCTGTTTACAGCCTGCAGGATTTCAGAGCCACTTGGACCCGACCAGATGCATTTTATCTGTATTAGACGGGAGATGTAAATGGAGGAAATGTTCCACACTATAAAAGAGATATTTCAAGGTGCAGTTGTTGCTTACGGCCACACTGCCTCTGGTTCTCCAGAGGCAGTGTGGGACATAGATGGCCATGCAGCCCACTGGCTCCACCAGGACAAACCATCTTGTGGACCAGAGTTGAAGACCACTGGTTTAGGAGACATCAGTCAAAACCTACTTTTTCTGGCACAGTGCCACCTTGTGTCTGACGAGTATTTTTTTTTTGCTTGCGATCACATCCAGGTGAGGTCCGAGCCCAGGAATTGTCTTCATTTATACTTTTACTGCCATTCGGAGGAAACATTTGTGGGCAGCCGGTTAGATGAGCAGCACTGGCGCCATGTTACAGTGGAGCGTCACAGCAGTCACATCAACCTCACTGTGGACAAAAGCACAATGTGGGTCCAGATCAGAGTGGGATACACCAGCTTCATGAGCAGGTTTTAATTTGTGAGGGGAATTCACACTGACAGATACACTACATTCATATTACAGCACATTCAAGTATTTTATAACTATACATCAAAGGTGGTGCAATAAAATCAGCTGCTGCTTTAGCAGAAAAGGCTGAAACGTACCAGGACCTGCTGGTTTTCTAAGAATCTGAATACTTTATGCTCCTTAGAGTCTGATTGGCCTGAAACATAAGGCAGACGATGGTTGTCAGCACAAACAGGTGAATTTAAGATAAAAACGGCAGAATTAAAAGGAACCAGATGCAATGAAACCTGCATAGTTTCAAGGCACCCTGGTTAAGATGCAAAGTTGCTTTGAAAGTAACCAAAGCTCCATGTTTCATAGTAGCATCCCAGATCAGAGAATACACCAAAAAGCTTCAGATGTGTTCCACCAGGACATTTTCCCACAACCCTTCTTGCGCAACGTGCCATTTGACAAGTTTTAGACTCACATGAGACAAAGCTGATCAGAACCAGATCACAAACAAACCCACATCAAGCTGGGGAATTAACTTGACCCAAGGTTTTAAGGGAGATTGCACATATGGAGCCAAGGCCCTGGATACCACAGCAAACAATAGTTAAGGGAAGCCTGTATTGTTGCATAACATTTTGGAAAAATGTAAGATACAGGCAACCTAATAAACATCTCAAAGCTTAGTGGGAGGGCACATGGCGTTTGCAGACCAACAGAGTTGCTGGCAAAGGTGGAGCAGGTGTCATGAGCAAAGTCACAAAACCAATGCCAGTTGAGTCCAGGTTTGTCCAGTTGGTGACCATGTAGTTTCCTGAGGTAACTTGGTCACAGGGGATCAAGCTGGTTTGATTCAGCTTCACACCTGCTCTGCTACAAATTTCAACTTGTTTCCATTCACGCCAACATCTTTCACCTTGAGAGGTTCACTAAGATCGTTAGATGCTTAAAACCATGCTGATAAGCAAACTCACCGTTTTTCATAACCATAAAGGATACTGTCTGCCAAGTCCTTCTGACCCGCCCCCACCATCCAGTTTGCAGATTCCATGCGTTTCCAATCACTAGAACTGGCTGCATAAAAAACCTCTGGGTAGTGAAGTGAGAAAAACAAGACACCACTACCACCCTCCCGGCCGTCGCCGGCCACCACCCTCCCGGCCGTCTCGTTGCGGGCGTCGCCGGCCACCAATGACTTGAGAAGTCCAACATTTTGTAATGTGTTGTCATTGGAAGACACACCAACCAAAACACATTTAACAGAGTTAGGCTGATAAAAAGTGCTTGAAAAATTGTTTTAGTTAGCCAGTTACCCTTTTTGTTTTCACTGCAGCTCAGTGGCAGGTGCATGAGTTTGTGAGCATGACCATATTTCATTAGACAGGAGCTCATACATTATCTCAGTGTATCCAACTTCTAGAACTACAGTATTATGTCAATAAATCCTTCCCTCAAACCTTACTGCAGCCTTGCACCATTAGATCTCACTGTAAATGTAGTCACCACAATTTATAGAGAAAAAGCAAGCAGAAACTAAGCTGTGGCTAGATGCCAGACCAGCACACAAATCAACAGGACCCAAACTGCCACCATTGTTCTGGTCACCAAGTCAAGCAGCAGCCAGCAGCTGATGTTTAAACGAGCTCATCATGCAGTTGGTGCAGCTGCTGATCATCAGGACTAATTATCTCAGTCTAAACTGGCTCAAACTTCAATGTGACAAACGTGAGGTCCTGTCCTGCTGACTAGGAGCCTCATGCACAAAAATATGTGCGTAACCACCAAAGCAACGTTTGGGTCACGTGGCTGTTGTGTTCTGCAACAACTGCATTTATGGCATTACGTCACAAATCATCAAATATAAAAGTGGCTCACAGGGCTGCAGTGGACATCACAGCAGAAAGGAAACAAGAGAGTGACTGAGCACGTGAGCCAACAGGGGTTCAATTTGTGTGGTGTCTTGAAAGCATCCTATCCTCTGTTGTCTACAGGGGAACCCTCTAAACTAACTTGTTATAGAAACGTTCCTTTGTGCTGCTTTAATGTTACAGTGTTTTAAGTGTCATATTAAAAACATGTTGAAATGTTTCCGTTGTTGAGATAAATGAACAGATGCTGCTCTCACTCTTCATTCAGGTCCTCTGAGACCCTGCAGCAGAACAAATGCAGCAACTCTGCTGTTATTTAGGAAATCTTGTCTCTCCAGATGAGGGATTTGGATCCAGATGTTCCTCCTCTTCCACCTGGCTGCTGTTTCAGGGACCTGCTGCTCAGGAACCAGATGTTTCAGAAGGACAACAGGTAGCATGAATATCACTCTTATGCAAACATGCAAACATCTGTCATCTTCCAGTATCTCAGGAAGATCGTTATGACTCTCTTAAGAGTTTAGTTGTTGCTGCGTTTGGAGAAGAAGACCTGCAGATGTTTACTGCTCCTGAGGCGAAGAGTCGAGGCTCATTCTGACTAACAGCACCAGAACAGAATCAGCGTGGAGCTTTCACATCAGTTCAGATATCATTTAATGCCTGGATCAGCTGCACTTCAACATCCTGGAAATAAAAAAATAAAACAAGAACTGCTTTTGTTTTGATAAAAGCTTTTATTTATAAGATTTACTGCTTCCATGTCAAAGTTGCAGCCGTCTCTGATCCTTCAGCTTCCTCTTGAACTCCCTGCAGTTAACCTGCATTTCCCAGCTGACTGAAACAACTACGGTTAAATGTTGTGTAACTTGTCTTTAGAAACAATAACAACAGTTCTGTGGCTAAATTTAATATTAACAAAAGTTTTTGTAAGAGTTGTTGTGAATGTTAACAGGACTGAGACAGAAAGGTGTAAATAATGTGGTGGTGATGCTGGATGCTCCGACGGATCGTGTGTGACGGTCGGCACGCGTTGTCTCCGTGTTCCACGTCACCAGGAGGAAGGAGGCACAAAGCCAGAAACAAAGGAAGACCAGAGGTCTCCACATCGTTGCCACGTGGAGGGTAGACTACCTCACACGGGAGCTGGTCTCAGGTCGTCCAAACAGTACCTCATATGGACTGAGGTTAGTCTTAGTCCGTCGTCGCATGCGCATGGCCATTAGGACTAAGGGAAGCGCTTTAGGCCAGGACAGACCTGTTTCCTTACAGCATTTAGTGAGTTTGGCCTTTAACGAGCCATTTTCTCTTTCTACCACTCCTCCAGACTGTGGATGGTAGGAGCAGTGTGTTTTCAGCTGGAACCCAAGTCTGTCACTCACCTCAGTCAGAGCTTTATTGACAAAGTGAGTGCCATTGTCGCTAGTGATCTTACCTGGAATTCCCCATCTGGGAATGATCTCAGTCAGCAGGGCCTTTGCTACTGCACTGCTGTCTGCATGTTTTGTGGGAAATGCTTCCACCCACTTTGAAAACATGCAAACTATCACTAGGCAGTATTTCTTACCTTCTGATGGAGAGGGTTCAACAAAGTCCATCATGAGGTGATCAAAGGGGACTCTGGAGGTGGGTGTCCAGCTGTGGCTACTTGGAGTGTGCGACCTGCATTGTTAGTTGCACAAACAAGACATTTTACATACAGACATACAGTGATTTTCTGCAGCCACAGAGAAGCCTTTTGTGAACCAAATGGCAGTCAGCTGATCTAACATCCTCCCTTTAGACACGTGGTCCAACCCATGTGTCAATTTAGCAAAATGTGGGAAGAAATGGCGAGAAAGACATGGTCTACTGTCCGAGGACGTCCAGATCCCCTCTGGGGAGCGGCTGCACCAATTCTGTTTCCACAAGAGCAGTTCCTGAGCGGTGGCAAAGGACTGAACTGCAGGCAGAGATGAGAGATCGAGCTGAGGTAGAGAGGAGCACAAAAGGGAGGGGGAGACTTCCCCTGCAGCAGCAGCAGTGTCAGTAGTCTGCAGCTGCATTATAATTAGTAGGTGACCCTGTGTAGCCCTGACACAGGCGAGTGAATGTGTAAGGACGACCTTTGAACTCAAACGCAAACCAGTACTGGGAGTCAGGGTGTACTGGAACAGAGAAAAAAGCGTTAGCCAATCAACTACTGAGAAGTGGGTGGAGTCAGATGGTATCTGAGAGAGAGTGTGTGGATGAGGCACAGTGGGAGAACGAGCTACCACAGCTTTATTTACAGCTTGGAGGTCCTGCACAAATCTCCACTCAACAGGTTCACCTGGCCCGCGAATCTTCTTCACAGGGAAGAGAGGTGTGCGGACAGGTGAGGCAGGACAGGGAACATCACACCTTCTTTTAGCAGAGATTCAGAAACAGGAGTGATCCCCACCGCAGCCTCAGGCTTGAATGGATACTGTTTCTGGCAGGGCCTGAAAGAAGATTTAGGAGTAATGACCACTGGCTCACAGTCTTTAATCAAACCCACATCATATTTAGACTGAGCCCACAGCTGAGGAGGGAGTGTGTCCAAAACAGCTGGGGGCGGGGAAGAAGCAACTTCAGAATGAACCAACAAGAAATCAGTTTCACACACCAGCTCCACTGTACGCTGACAGTGAGCAACAGGGGGCGGGGCCTGTTTAAACACGCGTTGGGAGGGGGAGAACGCAACATCAGGCTCAGCGCTCGGAACCCAGTCTCTGATAGTATGGGCCCGATACATGAACCGACCAACATCTTTCCAATGTTTCTGTCTCGGTTTGGAGAGAGAAACATGTGGAAAAACTTCCCCCCTCATCCGGAACAACTTCTTTTGTTCAGGTGTCAAAGACACGGAGAGCACAAAAACAATCATCCCAAAACACATGTGTAACAGTGAGTTTATCATTTGTGTCTCGGTAAAACACTTTTTCATAATCAGGATCTGGTCCACCTTTGCTGAAGAACGATATGCAGTGCAACCTTCCCTCCCTCATAAAAGATGAGCCTGGGTGCACGCGAGCGTGACAAAGGCTCACCCAGTATGAGGAAGTTGGTCCCGCGCTCAATTTCCACTGATAAGCATACGACGGGGCGGAGGGGCTGTATTTAACCATACTGTAAGTCTCATCACCTTGCTCTGAGGCAGGAATAGGCTGGCTTATGGCAAGCCCATCTGGCCCAGATGTGACATTGAGACACAATTTGCACATTAAATCGCGGCCCAACAAATTTATGGGACATAATTTGGATAAAAGAAATTTGTGTGAGAACCCTGGCATCCCTGAGGGGGAGCAGGATAAAGGAACGGTAAATCGCTCTCTCTGCTGATGACCAGATGCTGACACTGATATGATGGAGTCCTCACCCAACCGCGGGGGTGGGGTGAGGGTTCCATATTGCAAAACAGAATTTGTTGCACCGGTATCTACCAAAATGCAAACTGGCTGGCCAAGCACAGTCAATTCAAGCATTGGAAACTTTTTATACTGCTCATGAGACAGGTATGTGTGTGTGATGCGCGTGTGTGTGTCTGTGACATCTCACTTCCCTGTTGCTGCGTTGATGGAACAACCGAGGTGGTGTGTTGGAACTTTTCTGAAGTCATCTCCTCCCCCGCGCACCCTCAGTCTGCCTGTTGGTCCTGCCTGTTCTTCGGGCACTCGTTCTTCCAGTGTCCAGTTTGGCCACAGAGGAAACAGTGGTCCTGCTCAAATCCCGGGCGACCAAGATTCATGCGTGGACGGCGGTCATTCGGTCCTCCTCTGCCACGACGTGAATATCCTCGCCCACGGGGTGGAACATAGCCAGAGAACAAAGTCAGTGTGGCCTTGTGCAGCTCAGAGTCTTTCTTCGCAGTTGTTTTCCGCTCCTTGTCGATCAGCACATCTTGACCATGTTTGGCCTGTCTGCAGAGTTCAGCCAAACGCACTTCATGACGCATGCCCACATACGAGTGGCGTACTTGGGGTGCCAAGTCAGGTCTCAGTCCATGCAAAATAGCAGAACAAAGGAGCTTCTCCAATGGCCCAGAGGCGTCAACCCAGTCAACGGGGCGCGCAAGGCCAGAGTTGTGGTTAAAAACGTCGTCTGCTCGGTGTAGAAATTCCTCCACTGGCTCGTTCGGGCCCTGAATGAGCTGATGCAGGGCATCTACGAACAGGCCATCCTCATCGTTGTTCAGCTCCTGGCGCCTCACCTGGTTTCGGGTCCGGACGCCAGTGCTCTCAGAGACCGACATGTCCTCACCTCCCACGGGTCTCTGCAGTTCTGGTTGTGCAGGTGCTGGTACTGGTGGTGCTGGAGCAGGCAGCTGCTGTTGCTGTGAAGGCAGACGCTGAGGAAGACCTGAGTCCAGGTCCACATCCACCTTCAACGCATTTAATGCCCGTGAAACAGAGGCATAAGGGGAGAGAGGTGAAATACCACCGTTGTATGGTGGAGGTGACGGCGGTGAAGTCTGTGTTTTTTCAGGAACTGAAGCATTATCAGTTCTGTTCCCAACATCCCCACTTAAATCTGTCCCTCCCCCAACATTTTCATTTTAGACTTTCTATCTCTACTTTCACTTTCCTTTTCCCACACTTTCTAACATTTCTGATGTTTTTCAAGTTCCAAAATACATTTAGGCTTTATTTTTTATTCTTTGTCAATTCCTCCCATTCTTTCTCAATACCTTCTTTTGCCTTTTGTATTTGTGTCAAACTTAAACTTCCCCCTTCAGGAAACCCAAATTTCTGGCACCATTCATTCACACATTCCACACACTCGGGCCCATATTTATTGGTCATGACTTTACATATTTGACTGTCTGGAGGATTAGGTTTACTAGAACTAGTTCCCATTTTAAGTCAGGACTGTCTCCTGCTGGCCTTTCTGCCTTAAGTGAGTCCCTCTTCACAGGTGCAAAAGTGCTAAAACACTTAGTACGACTACATGTGAAATAAATATGTGAACTGGGTCAAGTTAAATTTTTTTTTCAGTTTTTAATATGATGCATCATCTACAGATGAAACATTAGTAAGGCAGAGGATAACATATGTTACACAAACTGCTCAAACGCCCTAAACAACTAAAACATCGATCACAAAAAGAATCCGTTAGTTGCTGCTTCTAAGTACCAGATGTTCTGATACGTCGTGTTCTCCGCAGAACCCAGAGAAAATATAAAGGTGGTCCAGGTGGGACTTAGAAGGATTTACTTAGATTGAACTGGTGATCAACTTACCAATATTCTTTTCTTTCTTTTCAAAGATAAAATATACAGGTGAAATGAACAATTCTTTAAACAACAATACAACATAACAACTACCAGCAACACACAAGTTCCCAGAGATGAAGAACACTTTCTGTTGACTGTGGGACTATGTGAGTCTCATACTGGGATTTAACCAGTTTATCTACAGTTTCATCCATTTAAAGTACAAGTGTTTTCACAAGAGGACTGATGTCTCCAGACTGCATCTTCTTTGATTTGGAGCTCACCACAGGATTAAAACCAAAGAAGCACCTGGAAACAACGTCGAGAAATTAACTGGCAGTTTTCCATTTTTAAATATGAGACTGCAAACATAATAGTTAAGTATAAGAAACAAAACGTGGTGGCTCTTTGTGAAAACACACTTCCTACATAACTGTGCGTGTGTACACATGGATGTATAGAGGTGTAGCAGTTACCAACAGGTTTAAGAAAGGTTCACCAAAATATGTTAAATGAAAGATCTTGTAAAAATGTGAATAGCTCTATATGATGACTTATACAGGAGCATCAACAAGCCAGTAAAGGAAAACATAACACAAGTGTCAAAAAGTCATGCACCAGTGCTCCTTCATCATTTTAGTATCTTCGGTTTAAACTAGTCTGGTTGTCTAGTTTATTATTATTGCTATTAGGTTGGTCCTAATATGATCAAGACCTGGATCATATAGGAGGAACCACCTGCCAAAGGCCAGCTGGGTAGAGCAGGAAGTACAGAGAGAGGAGATACAAAAGACCAGATTCATAAGTACAACTATCCGTCAGCAGCAGAACTGAGACTTCCATGTATATACGACTGATACATAACTAGTCTGGTTGTTGCTCCACCTGCTCACATGCTTCATTTCTCTATGTGGTTTTCTGTTATGCTTAAAGGACCTTTGATCGACTCAACATTTGACTAATATCAGATAAAATACAACACATTGAAACACAGATACATTGCGTTTAATGCATTTACAATCACAAAGAATTACACAGTTTTCTAAATATGTGGGCTGATAGTCTGCATACACCGATGTTGCCTAGCAACAGGTTGTCGGCATCTTTGAGAGACAATTGTTTAGTTAGATACCAGCTGTTTGCCCACAAGCGTGGACTCTCAGATTCATTGGATAATGAATTCTATGAAGATGAAGCCTCGAAACAAGTCAACTGTAAAACATCTCAGAAAAGACATAATGACAACCCCAACTTTGGGTATAAAATGATTAACGTGACAAAGAAAAGATTCAATGTCCACCATCAAAGACAAATAAGCCACTTTTCAAGTCCTTGGCAGCAGGGTAACAGGCGATGGGCAAGATCACCCACCACTGGGGAGTCAGTGAGAACAACTTACTGCTATCGCAGAAACCCAGGCTCATTCCCTGATGGTCACATCGATATGAAAACTTCTCTCAGACATGGACCCGCACAGTTATACAGACCACACCAGGTATAACAGACGGAACCATGGAGGCGCTGGTAGATGTAGACCGCCACATACAAACTCCTACCAACCCACTTCTGGAGCAGCGAATCCGTCTCCATGTCTATTATATTTTGATCAAAGTGTTTCACAAACATCTCAGTTAGACTTCAAAAAGGTCCTAATGTTTTAGTCAGATTACAGTAACAAGCTGGCAACCTAAAACCAAGACAAACCACGGTTAGTAAATGTTACTACGTCCTGACTTGATCTTCCTATAATGTGATTTTTTGGTCGTGACCCTTCATCATTTGGAACCTACAAGACAACCAGCTACCAACAATAAACATCACTGCACAGTCCCGCAGGAAAAATCATACTTGAACTTGTGTTAAAATACAAATATTCAGACAAATGTGACGTTTCAAATATTTGAACTACTGAATAAGTCATTACTACTTCTGGACCCTGGAAACAGCTTCACCATCCTCCTTAGACCTGTGCTGTAGATTCTGAACACAGAAAAATGTTTTGTTTATTTATAAAAAAGACATTTTTTACAAATGGTCATGTCAGTCACTATTATATAATGCGGGCCAGTGAGCCAAGTCATGGGGGTTGTTTTCCCTAAATCCACGGCTGTCTTGGTTGTCGTTGGCATATTATTTCACATACGTAACTTCCATTTCTATTTTGCTTTATCATTTAATGCTTTTCATTTACACTTAAAGAAACATGAGACAGTTTTGGAGTTGTCTCACAAATGATCTGCACATTCTAATAACTGGCAATAAATAAATAAATAAATGATGAAATAAACTTTACCAGATGTAAAAATACAACTAACAATAATGTTATATAGTTAAAAAATACAGTATTTGCATACATCTCCACTGAGAAATGTAGAGAATGCTTCTGATTGTTTGCCATTTGGTCTGTGTTAAGGATCCATAGGGATCCATAAGGACCCATAAGGATCCATAAGGATCCATAAGAACCCATAGGGATCCATAAGGATCCATAAGGACCCATAAGAACCCATAGGGATCCATAAGGATCCATAAGAACCCATAGGGATCCATAAGGACCCATAAGAACCCATAGGGATCCATAAGGATCCATAAGGATCCATAAGAACCCATAGGGATCCATAAGGACCCACAGGTGTCACGCCGCCTTTAATCGTCCTGGAAACTTCTCGACACACACAGTCCACTTCATCTGCGTTATACACCCCATATTTTTTCTTCTAGTAGAAATGGGTCTGGGTTCTTATGGGTTCTTACTCTCTCTTAAACACGTGGAATGGTTTAAATTAAAAAAAAAAAAAAAAAAAAAAAAAAAACCTTCACATGACGTGTTCAAATGTTCATCCAGCAGAAACAAACTGTTGAGTTCAAACAAGGATGATGTCTGACGGAGCAAAGCTGCAGTGGAGTCTGTTCATGCTCTTGGTGGTGGGTAAGTGGGTCTCTGTCGTTACAACTTTACCTAAAATCTCAAGGCGTCTCCCAATTATCTTTTAAATTAAACAAAAAGTAATGTAAAGATACCTTTATACTCCTAAAGAAAAGAAGAAGGACTGTTTGCACGGCTGAACCTGTTTGTTATGATGTTTTCACAGGTCAGAGTTCGTTCATCACATGTCACCTCTATGAGTATCACTATATTGAAGACAAGAAGAGCTGGTCTGAAGCTCAGAATCACTGCAGAGACAAATACACTGATCTGGCCACGATCTCCAACATGACAGACATGAAAAGACTCAGCGAATCAGCAAAGAACCGTCAAGAACCTGCTTGGATTGGTCTGCACAGCTGGACAGATTTCAGCAACACCTGGTACTGGTCTCTGCCGGGTCTGGAGTTCAAAGAAAGTGACACAAACTGGGACGGAGATGAGCCGAACAGTCCAGGAGATAGCGAGAATTGTGGGGCTATAAGGAAAAATCTCATGTGGTTGGATTTGCCCTGTAATGCCACTAGATACTTTGTCTGCTATAATGGTGAGAAAAGAAACATTATTACTGTACTTACACCAAAAAAAGCCTTTTTTACTTACTTAATTACTTGTCCTGGTTAAAGTACCAGGCTTGTGTGTTTGTTTGTTTGTTTGTTTGTTTGTTTGTTTGTTTGTTTGTTTGTTTGTTTGTTTGTTTGTTTGTTTGTTTGTTTGTTTTTCCTGAATCCCTGAGGTCAGTCCTGGCTCCCCAGCTCTGAATTCCAGAAAAAAATGTACCTCCTGCTCTTTTTCTTTATCTTGAGCCACTTAGACGTGGGTTTCTTAGTCCGCTCTATGTATGTTGGTGACATGAAAACTAGTTTGGTTTATCACACTGACAGCTGAGATCATCAGAGGTTGAATCTGACATGTCAGCTCGCTCCTGGACACCACTTCTACAAACATTTAAAAGATGGAGTGTGTTTAATGTTTTTTAAAAGAATGGCATCATGGCTACCATGAAATTTCTCAACAATATCAAAATCAAAGTGACAAAGTTGAAAAATGAATCGTCTCTAAAAGATGTTGACGACATTATTGATATTGAAACATTTCTGTAGTTAAAAGTCATGTAGAGTAAATTGTGTTGACAGATGTTCTTTTTACTCCACAGAAAACAACGAATCAAAGATGTTTTCTTTCATTAATCAACCGAGGACCTGGTTGGAGGCTCAGAGATACTGTAGAGAGAATCACACAGACCTGGCCAGCGGACCACAACAGCTGAAGGACAAACCACTGGAAATGTTGCCAGAGATGCAGCAGCTGAATGGTCATGAGGAAAATAACCATGTGTTCATTGGTCTGTTCAGAGACACCTGGAGGTGGTCGGATGGGAGCAGTTTCTCTTTCAGACACTGGAAACATCTGCCTGACAGGAATAAAGAGGACAGATGTGCCGTGATGGAGAAGGACGGGGAGTGGAAAACTGATGACTGTCATGAAGAAAAACCCTTCTTCTGTTATGATGGTGATATATTTTTTTCTTTTTTCTTAAATTTAACACAACACCTTCAAATTAATGCAAGATGTGTGTATCTGGAAGCAGAGTAAAACTCAACCTGAATGTTTTAGTTTGCCGTGTTTCCACTTATTTCTTTCAGAAGTGAAGAAATGTGTTGTAAAAAAGGAAAAGGAGGTTCAAATAATACACTTGAAACTTGTAATCAGGATTATCATGAATAAATAGATGATAAATGTCACGTGAAGAACAGGTGAACCTTCTGTAGGCAGTTGTGTGTTTAAACAAACTACTTCTGTCTTGTGTAATAGTGACGTTCACCCCTGACTAGTGCTGGAAAGAGGACATGTCTCTATGTTGGAGGGTCTTTTACTTTATGGACATTACGCTCATTAAAAATGCTGACTTTTTACCATCTTTTCATTCGTCCAGTTCTCCTTTAAGATTCCAAGGTTTTCTTTCCCCCAAGTTCCTATTTAACAGACATTTATTGTTACTAAAGACACAAGTGAAGACATTTTTCCATTTTTCAGAACCGTTTCAGTGTCCATGAGTTCTCAGTCGTGACTTGAGCAGAGCTGATGTGACGGTTGCTTCATGTCCATTTCTTCCACAACAGATAAAGTGATCCTGGTTCAACAAAATCTGACCTGGGAGGATGCCTTATACTACTGTACAGAAAACCACCGCCACCTGGTCTCCATCACTAGCCTTGATGAGCAGAGATGGGTCCAGGAGAAAGTCAAGAACGCCACCACTGAAATGGTCTGGACGGGACTGCGCTACACCTGTACTCTGGATTTCTGGTTCTGGGTCAGTGATGAGGTGGTCACGTATACGAACTGGGACTCGGGTGTAGAGAAGGACGACTGTGACATGTCTGGAGCCGTGGACACGAGAGGAGGACACAAGTGGTTCAAAAGAAACGACATGGACAGGTTTAACTTCCTCTGTTCTGAGTAGTAAACCCACTCGGACCACTGCTGACGTTTATTTATTCTTCTTAATTTTGTTTTTTGTGATTTTATACTAAAAACTGCAACTTCTAGTGGAATGACATTTAATTACTTAAAACAGCAGTGGGTGTAGAGTAGCTACTATTTCTAGAGAGGTGGAGGCTGCATTTTCTGAGAAGTTTCTTTTTCAACACATCGTTTAAACCAATTAAGTAAAGTCCTTAAAAAGATGCAGGAATACCAAAAATCGCACTGCAAATTAAAATGTAAGTTAGTTAAAAAACAGTGGAATCAAAGTGCCTTTTGTAGAGAGTTTTAGGTTACATTTTCAACTCTATTAAACACCACATTTAAAACCAGAGCGCTTCACAAAACGAAGATAAAACACAGTGCCTTATATATAACTGTGTAACCCAAATGGTGATAAAAATGAATGTAACAACATTAAAGTCTTGTTTTTTAAACATGAGTCCTTTAATCTTATAAAGTCCATAAATAGATGAAGATGCACAGATGTCACAAGTTTGCTTTGTTATTGATCTGGTGATGGTTATATATAAATAAAATCATTTCTCTGCTGTGATTAACGTTTTTGGAGTTTTAATAACTGAATTTTGTGTTGTTTCAACACAACCTTGTGGGAAACTAATTCATGTATGAAGAAACAGGAATATCATTTAAAAAGCAGAAATCAGAATGTCTCCACTTTCTTTACAAACTGTATAGAAAGGTACATTTTTCTATTACAAAAAGTTCCAACGCTGGTTCCCTGTAGTCATCGTTGCAAAGAATATGGATTTCTCCACCTTCCTGCAGGAATGATGGAAAATGAAGCTCCTGTTCACATCTCTGTTTATTGGTTCCTTATTAAGAGTAACGATGGCGAGAGTCTAGTCAGTGAGGCAGTGACAGCCACCCTGACTGACAGGTAAATGTCCTGTGGGAGGAATCTGCAAAACAAATAAATGAAGGGGTATTAAAAAAACAGAAGAATTCGAACACTGATAATCATTAAAAGTCTGAAACATGTTTTTAAAACAGTCATATCAGTCACCATGTTATGCTGCAGGACAGTGAGCCAAGTCGTGGGGGTTGTTTTACATAAACGCCATTCCAAAAATGGAGATGTTTCTCAGGACGTCATGTAAATTCCTCATTTTCTGGGAGATATGAACGTCCACCTGCTGGAACATTCAAATCGGACTGTGAGGAGACAGTAAAGGTCCGTTGGCAGCCAGAAAGCAGACTTTGAGCAGATCATCAACGACAGAATTCCCAGTCAAGCACGAAGAGCGGAAGCACGCAAATGTAAGTTTTATTTCAAGGCCTGTACTTCAACATTCACATTTATTTAGTTATTATTTCTGTTTCTATTAAGCTTTTTCATCTGTATATTTTCTTGTATATTGGACGGAGGCTTGGTGCAGTTACAGAAACAAGAGACAAATATGTAGCAGTCTTACAATTTAACTAGGTTTTGATGTGAAAATTCAACAATAACAAATAAATCAATACAAAATAAATGAAATATTCACCTGCAGCTCCACTTAGCTGCACTGAGAATCGTGGCCGGTGCTGCTCATTGTTTTCTATCTGGTCTGCAGGTTTACTGTTTGAACTAAATTTCCTTGTTTCATAAACATCATTTCTGATTACTGACTATCTCTGTTTTACCAGCCTTGACATGACGTGTCAAATATTCATCCAACAGTGAAAATAACAAGAAAGTGGGACGGAGCAAAGATGCAGTGGAGGGTGTTTCTGCTCTTTGTGGTGGGTAGGTGGATCTCTGTCTTTACAGCTGATCTTCAAGTTCATTTTTAAACCCAACAAAAACTGAAATAAGATAAGTTATATCTCGTTGTATGCAAATGAAAAAAAAAAAGATATTGCACTGTATGCAGAGGTGAAACTGTTTGTTCTAGTGGTATTTTCTGTTTTCACAGGTCGGAGTTCGTTCATCACATGTCACCTCTATGAGTATCACTATATTGAAGACAAGAAGAACTGGTCTGAAGCTCAGAATCACTGCAGAGACAAATACACTGATCTGGCCACGATCTCCAACATGACAGACATGACAAGACTCAGCGAATCAGCAAAGAACCGTCAAGAACCTGCTTGGATTGGTCTGCACAGCTGGGCAGATTTCAGCAACACCTGGTACTGGTCTCTGCCGGGTCTGGAGTTCAAAGAAAGTGACACAAACTGGGACAAAGATGAGCCAAACAATGCAGGAGACAACGAGAACTGTGGGGCTATAAGGAAAAATCTCACGTGGTTGGATTTGCCCTGTAATGATAAGAAAAGCTTTGTCTGCTATGATGGTGAGAAAAGAAACATTATTACTGTATCTATACCAAAAAAGCCTTTATTACTTACTTAATTACTTGTCCTGGTTAAAGCACCAGGCTCGTGTGTTTGTTGGTTTGTTTGTTGGTTTGTTTGTTTGTTTGTTTGTTTGTTTGTTTGTTTGTTTGTTTGTTTGTTTGTTTGTTTGTTTGTTTGTTTGTTTGTTTGTTTGTTTGTTTGTTTGTTTGTTGTGGTTTTTCCTGAATCCCTGAGGTCAGTCCTGGCTCCCCAGCTCTGAATTCCAGAAAAAATTTACCTCCTGCTCTTTTTCTTTATCTTGAGCCACTTAGACGTGGGTTTCTTAGTCCGCTCTATGTATGTTGGTGACATGAAAACTAGTTTGGTTTATCACACTGACAGCTGAGTTCATCAGAAGTTGAATCCGACATGTCAGCTCGCTCCTGGACACCACTTCTACAAACATTTAAAAGATGGAGTGTGTTTAATGTTTTTTAAAAGAATGGCATCATGGCTACCATGACTCTTTATTGAT
Organism: Xenentodon cancila; assembly: GCA_014839995.1. Taxonomy (NCBI): domain Eukaryota; kingdom Metazoa; phylum Chordata; class Actinopteri; order Beloniformes; family Belonidae; genus Xenentodon; species Xenentodon cancila. Next base: position 3,257,897 of record CM026212.1, on the reverse strand, counting down.
TGTGCCTCTTCCTGCTGTCTTTGGTTGTTGGTCTGGAGAAGAACTCCACATTAACTTAATTAAAGCTGACTGATAGCAGGATATTCTGGTGAGCTGCTGTAGGTAGAAATGTAGAGAAACACAAACGCTCTTCTGTAGGGGGGTTGATGCAACAGCGACTTCAGTTGAATCAGTTCAGCAGAGTTTGGATGAAGATTTTAATGAAGGAATATCTTTAAACGAGACATGATTCTTAAATTTCTTAGTCTGAAATTTCTCAACAATATCAAAATCAAAGTGACAAAGTTGAAAAATGAATCGTCTCTAAAAGATGTTGACGACATTATTGATATTGAAACATTTCTGTAGTTAAAAGTCATGGAGAGTAAATTGTGTTGACAGATATTCTTTTTACTCCACAGAAAACAACGAATCAAAGATGTTTTCTTTCATTAATCAACCGGGGACCTGGTTGGAGGCTCAGAGATACTGTAGAGAGCATCACACAGACCTGGCCAGCGGACCACAACAGTTACAAGAGCCCCAACTAGTGGAGCTGATCAATATAAACGGAAATACATGGACAGATGTGTTCATTGGTCTGTTCAGAGACACCTGGAGGTGGTCGGATGGGAGCAGTTTCTCTTTCAGACACTGGAAACATCTGCCTAACAGTACGAATAAAGAGGACAGATGTGCCGTGATGGAGAAGGACGGGGAGTGGAACACTGATGACTGTCATGAAGAAAAACCCTTCTTCTGTTATGATGGTGATATATTTTTTTCTTTTTTCTTAAATTTAACACAACACCTTCAAATAAATGCAAGATGTATGTATCTGGAAGCAGAGTAAAACTCAACCTGAATGTTTTAGTTTGCCGTGTTTCCACTTATTTCTTTCAGAAGTGAAGAAATGTGTTGTAAAAAAGAAAAAGGAGGTTAAAATAATACACTTGAAACTTGTAATCAGGATTATCATGAATAAATAGATGATAAATGTCACGTGAAGAACAGGTGAACCTTCTGCAGGCAGTTGTGTGTTTAAACAAACTACTTCTGTCTTGTGTAATAGTGACGTTCACCCCTGACTAGTGCTGGAAAGAGGACATGTCTCTATGTTGGAGGGTCTTTTACTTTATGGACATTACGCTCATTAAAAATGCTGACTTTTTACCATCTTTTCATTCGTCCAGTTCTCCTTTAAGATTCCAAGGTTTTCTTTCCCCCAAGTTCCTATTTAACAGACATTTATTGTTACTAAAGACACAAGTGAAGACATTTTTCCATTTTTCAGAACCGTTTCAGTGTCCATGAGTTCTCAGTCGTGACTTGAGCAGAGCTGATGTGACGGTTGCTTCATGTCCATTTCTTCCACAACAGATAAAGTGATCCTGGTTCAACAAAATCTGACCTGGGAGGATGCCTTATACTACTGTACAGAAAACCACCGCCACCTGGTCTCCATCACTAGCCTTGATGAGCAGAGATGGGTCCAGGAGAAAGTCAAGAACGCCACCACTGAAATGGTCTGGACGGGACTGCGCTACACCTGTACTCTGGATTTCTGGTTCTGGGTCAGTGATGAGGTGGTCACGTATAAGAACTGGGACTCGGGTGTAGAGAAGGACGACTGTGACATGTCTGGAGCCGTGGACACGAGAGGAGGACACAAGTGGTTCAAAAGAAACGACATGGACAGGTTTAACTTCCTCTGTTCTGAGTAGTAAACCCACTCTGACCACTGCTGACGTTTATTTATTCTTCTTAATTTTGTTTTTTGTGATTTTATACTAAAAACTGCAACTTCTAGTGGAATGACATTTAATTACTTAAAACAGCAGTGGGTGTAGAGTAGCTACTATTTCTAGAGAGGTGGAGGCTGCATTTTCTGAGAAGTTTCTTTTTCAACACATCGTTTAAACCAATTAAGTAAAGTCCTTAAAAAGATGCAGGAATACCAAAAATCGCGCTGCAAATTAAAATGTAAGTTAGTTAAAAAACAATGGAATCAAAGTGCCTTTTGTAGAGAGTTTTAGGTTACATTTACAACTCTATTAAACACCACATTTAAAACCAGAGCGCTTCACAAAACGAAGACAAAACACAGTGCCTTATATATAACTGTGTAACCCAAATGGTGATAAAAATGAATGTAACAACATTAAAGTCTTGTTTTTTAAACATGAGTCCTTTAATCTTATAAAGTCCATAAATAGATGAAGATGCACAGATGTCACAAGTTTGCTTTGTTATTGATCTGGTGATGGTTATATATAAATAAAATCATTTCTCTGCTGTGATTAACGTTTTTGGAGTTTTAATAACTGAATTTTGTGTTGTTTCAACACAACCTTGTGGGAAACTAATTCATGTATGAAGAAACAGGAATATCATTTAAAAAGCAGAAATCAGAATGTCTCCACTTTCTTTACAAACTGTCTAGAAAGGTAGATTTTTCTATTACAAAAAGTTCCAACGCTGGTTCCCTGTAGTCATCGTTGCAAAGAATATGGATTTCTCCACCTTCCTGCAGGAATGATGGAAAATGAAGCTCCTGTTCATATCTCTGTTTATTGGTTCCTTATTAAGAGTAACGATGGCGAGAGTCTAGTCAGTGAGGCAGTGACAGCCACCCTGACTGACAGGTAAATGTCCTGTGGGAGGAATCTGCAAAACAAATAAATGAAGGGGTATTAAAAAAACAGAAGAATTCGAACACTGATAATCATTAAAAGTCTGAAACATGTTTTTAAAACAGTCATATCAGTCACCATGTTATGCTGCAGGACAGTGAGCCAAGTCGTGGGGGTTGTTTTACATAAACGCCATTCCAAAAATGGAGATGTTTCTCAGGACATCATGTAAATTCCTTATTTTCTGGGAGATATGAACGTCCACCTGCTGGAACATTCAAATCGGACTGTGAGGAGACAGTAAAGGTCCGTTGGCAGCCAGAAAGCAGACTTTGAGCAGATCATCAACGACAGAATTCCCAGTCAAGCACGAAGAGCGGAAGCACGCAAATGTAAGTTTTATTTCAAGGCCTGTACTTCAACATTCGCATTTATTTAGTTATTATTTCTGTTTCTATTAAGCTTTTTCATCTGTATATTTTCTTGTATATTGGACGGAGGCTTGGTGCAGTTACAGAAACAAGAGACAAATATGTAGCAGTCTTACAATTTAACTAGGTTTTGATGTGAAAATTCAACAATAACAAATAAATCAATACAAAATAAATGAAATATTCACCTGCAGCTCCACTTAGCTGCACTGAGAATCGTGGCCGGTGCTGCTCATTGTTTTCTATCTGGTCTGCAGGTTTACTGTTTGAACTAAATTTCCTTGTTTCATAAACATCATTTCTGATTACTGACTATCTCTGTTTTACCAGCCTTGACATGATGTGTCAAATATTCATCCAACAGTGAAAATAACAAGAAAGTGGGACGGAGCAAAGATGCAGTGGAGGGTGTTTCTGCTCTTTGTGGTGGGTAGGTGGATCTCTGTCTTTACAGCTGATCTTCATGTTCATTTTTAAACCCAACAAAAACTGAAATAAGATAAGTTATATCTCGTTGTATGCAAATGAAAAAAAAAAGATATTGCACTGTATGCAGAGGTGAAACTGTTTGTTCTAGTGGTATTTTCTGTTTTCACAGGTCGGAGTTCGTTCATCACATGTCACCTCTATGAGTATCACTATATTGAAGACAAGAAGAACTGGTCTGAAGCTCAGAATCACTGCAGAGACAAATTCACTGATCTGGCCACGATCTCCAACATGACAGACATGACAAGACTCAGCGAATCAGCAAAGAACCGTCAAGAACCTGCTTGGATTGGTCTGCACAGCTGGACAGATTTCAGCAACACCTGGTACTGGTCTCTGCCGGGTCTGGAGTTCAAAGAAAGTGACACAAACTGGGACAAAGATGAGCCAAACAATGCTGGAGGTAGTGAGAACTGTGGGGCTATAAGGAAAAATCTCAAGTGGTTGGATTTGCCCTGTAATGCCACTAGATACTTCGTCTGCTATAATGGTGAGAAAAGACACATTATTACTGTACCTTTACCAAAAAAAGCCTTTTTTACTTACTTAATTACTTGTCCTGGTTAAAGCACCAGGCTCGTGTGTTTGTTTGTTTGTTTGTTTGTTGTTGTTTTTCCTGAATCCCTGAGGTCAGTCCTGGCTCCCCAGCTCTGAATTCCAGAAAAAATTTACCTCCTGCTCTTTTTCTTTATCTTGAGCCACTTAGACGTGGGTTTCTTAGTCCGCTCTATGTATGTTGGTGACATGAAAACTAGTTTGGTTTATCACACTGACAGCTGAGATCATCAGAGGTTGAATCTGACATGTCAGCTCGCTCCTGGACACCACTTCTGCAAACATTTAAAAGATGGAGTGTGTTTAAAGTTTTTTAAAAGAATGGCATCATGGCTGCCATGACTCTTTATTGATTGTGTCTCTTCCTGCTGTCTTTAGTTGTTGGTCTGGAGAAGAACTCCACATTAACTTAATTAAAGCTGACTGATAGCAGGATATTCTGGTGAGCTGGTGTAGGTAGAAATGTAGAGAAACACAAACGCTCTTCTGTAGGGGGGTTGATGCAACAGCGACTTCAGTTGAATCAGTTCAGCAGAGTTTGGATGAAGATTTTAATGAAGGAATATCTTTAAACGAGACATGATTCTTACATTTCTTAGTTTGAAATTTCTCAACAATATCAAAATCAAAGTGACAAAGTTGAAAAATGAATCGTCTCTAAAAGATGTTGACGACATTATTGATATTGAAACATTTCTGTAGTTAAAAGTCATGTAGAGTAAATTGTGTTGACAGATGTTCTTTTTACTCCACAGAAAACAACGAATCAACAAAGTTCTTTTTCATTAATCAACTGAGGACCTGGTTGGAGGCTCAGAGATACTGTAGAGAGCATCACACAGACCTGGCCAGCGGACCACAACAGCTAAATGACAAACTGGAAACGCTGCCAGAGATGCAGAAGCTGGATGGTAAAAAGGAAAAAAACCATGTGTTCATTGGTCTGTTCAGAGACACCTGGAGGTGGTCGGATGGGAGCAGTTTCTCTTTCAGACACTGGAAACATCTGCCTGACAGGAATAAAGAGGACAGATGTGCCGTGATGGAGGAGGACGGGGAGTGGAACACTGATGACTGTCATGAAGAAAAACCCTTCTTCTGTTATGATGGTGATTTTTTCCTTTCTTAAATTTAACAAAACACCTTCAAATAAATGCAAGATGTATGTATCTGGAAGCAGAGTAAAACTCAACCTGAATGTTTTAGTTTGCCATGTTTCCACTTATTTCACTTATTTTAGTGAAGAAATGTGTTGTAAAAAAGGAAAAGGAAATTAAAATAATACACTTGAAACTTGTAATCAGGATTATGATAAATAAATAGATGATAAAAGTCCTGGATAGACTGGCGACCTGTCCAGGATGGACCCCTGCCTTTCGCCTGATATGCGTCGGGATAGGCTCCGACAGACCCCCGTGACCCGGAAACGGATAAAGCGGGTATAGATGATGGATGGATGATAAATGTCACGTGAAGAACAGGTGAACCTTCTGCAGGCAGTTGTGTGTTTAAACAAACTACTTCTGTCTTGTGTAATAGTGACGTTCACCCCTGACTACTGCTGGAAAGAGGACATGTCTCTATGTTGGAGGGTCTTTTACTTTATGGACATTATGCTCATTAAAAATGCTGACTTTTTACCATCTTTTCATTTGTCCAGTTCTCCTTTAAGATTCCAAGGTTTTCTTTCCCCCAAGTTCCTATTTAACAGACATTTATTGTTACTAAAGACACAAGTGAAGACATTTTTCCATTTCTCAGAACCGTTTCAGTGTCCATGAGTTCTCAGTCGTGACTTGAGCAGAGCTGATGTGACGGTTGCTTCATGTCCATTTCTTCCACAACAGATAAAGTGATCCTGGTTCAACAAAATCTGACCTGGGAGGATGCCTTATACTACTGTACAGAAAACCACCGCCACCTGGTCTCCATCACTAGCCTTGATGAGCAGAGATGGGTCCAGGAGAAAGTCAAGAACGCCACCACTGAAATGGTCTGGACGGGACTGCGCTACACCTGTACTCTGGATTTCTGGTTCTGGGTCAGTGATGAGGTGGTCACGTATACGAACTGGGACTCGGGTGTAGAGAAGGACGACTGTGACATGTCTGGAGCCGTGGACACGAGAGGAGGACACAAGTGGTTCAAAAGAAACGACATGGACAGGTTTAACTTCCTCTGTTCTGAGTAGTAAACCCACTCTGACCACTGCTGACGTTTATTTATTCTGTCTTTGGGTTTCTTTGTGATGTATAGAAGTTAGAACTTTTGAAAAGAGAAAAATCTACTTAAAGAACAGCTGATGCAGAATGTGGTATTTTAGAGAGGTGGAGGTTGCATGTAGGTTTGTTTTCAATGTGTCCTCTGAAACCAAGGAAATCCTTGAAACAAATGATTATAACTATTGATCTGGTGATGGTTATGCTTCTATAAAATCATCTTTTTTGTGACTGTAGTTTCTGGATTTTTGGTTATACAGTTATATGTGTAGTTGCAGTAAAAGAGAATAAAAACTGTTCAAATACACAAAACTTTACCCTGATGATCTGTTTTCACTTTTAATATCCACTTAAAGTAGAGCTGATTAACTATTTTGATGTTACAGCAAAATATGCAACTACAACACATTTAAGTAGGACTTTATGATAAGAGTTCAACAATTCATTTTATTTAAAATTCATGAAAAATACCTTCCACATTCTAGGATTGTAATGTAATGCATAACAGAACAAACCATGCTCGGCGTGTGTGAGTGGTGGTGATGGTGTTCTTAAATCCTTTAGGATCAGGTGATAAAGTCTCTTATTACTGCAGCTTCTTAAAGTTCTTTGTTTTAGAGGCTGGTTTTGTTTGTTTTCTTTTTACTTAGTTCTTTGTCAGTCAGTCTGATACCGTGATCAAAGTTCTGATCAGAGCTCAAACCGGCAGGTTGAGTTCTTCGTATCCACTATTCCACTGCAGAAAAAACCACATGTTTTAAATGTTGACAGCTAATCAGGTATATTAGTTCTCAGGGAGAAGTGTAATTACCAACAAATAGACAATAATGTTCCTGGTTCTTCAAGCCCACCACAATGGATTGCAAACAGGCGGAAGTCTTATTGTATTTAACCTTCTTTTTGACAAACATCCATCTTGAGTTTCACAGAAGTCATCTGTTTTCTGTCACCAGACGTACAGCTGCTGTGTCCGTGGTTTATTTTACATCAGCACACCTGATGTCTGCAGTTGGCGTTGTTGACCTACAGGGTGCCGGTGGAAATTGGCACCCTGAAATTGGTGTTAAAGCAAAACGTAATTTTCCTACAACACTGCTTATACATTATATAAGGTTGCCTCTGAATAATCGTTTGAAAGACACATGGCTAACGGCATACAGCTGCTGTTGTCTGTTTCTCAGGAACCTTTCACACCTCAGCTGATGCTCCAACTCAAGATCAGGGTCATGAGGATGTCCTGGAAAAATGATTGTCTTGTTTTCATTATCAGTTGTGGGTTTAGTCAGGTTCAGTCCTGTGACCAAAACAATCTTATGGGACCAGTGGGGTTTGTAAAGAAGGTGACACTACAAATCCTCCTTACGCACTCGTTTTACATCCTGTGTGACTCAAACTGAACTTCTTTCATTTATTAACTTTACTTATTTTCATGGGCATCCCAAGGTTGTAGTATAATGCTTCTGAATTGGGGCGGAGGACAGTTATAGTCCCCAGCATCCTCCAAGGATCTACAGTGGAGTTTGACGCAAAACCAACAGTTTGACTACCTGAACATATGTTATGCTGCTTCTGGCCAATAATTTCACAATTCTGGGATCAATAAAGGACATCTTATATTATCATTTAAATTATTGTTAGTGTTGCTACAACTATTGAGGAAATAGTCAACAGTGGATGAAGACAGCCGATAATCGTTCAAATGATTGTTCAGAGTCTCTGCACATTGTCATTTGTTGAATATCTGTGAACGGTCCGTGTAGGTGTCTCCACCTTTATGTAACCACACTGGTGTGAACGGTCCATGTAGGTGTCTCCACCTTTATGTAACCACACTGGTGTGAACGGTCCATGTAGGTGTCTCCACCTTTATGTACCCACACTGGTGTGAACGGTCCATGTAGGCGTCTCCACATTTACGTACCCACACTGGTGGGAACTGTCCATGTAGGCGTCTCCACATTTATGTACCCACACTGGTGTGAACGGTCCATGTAGGCGTCTCCACCTTTATGTACCCACACTGGTGTGAACGGGCCATGTAGGCGTCTCCACCTTTATGTACCCACACTGGTGTGAACGGTCCATGTAGGCGTCTCCACCTTTATGTGCCCACACTGGTGGGAACGGTCCATGTAGGCGTCTCCACCTTTATGTGCCCACACTGGTGGGAACGGTCCATGTAGGCGTCTCCACCTTTATGTAACCACACTGGTGTGAACGGTCCATGTAGGCGTCTCCACCTTTATGTACCCACACTGGTGTGAACGGTCCATGTAGGCGTCTCCACCTTTATGTACCCACACTGGTGTGAACGGCCCATGTAGGCGTCTCCACCTTTATGTACCCACACTGGTGGGAACGGTCCATGTAGGTGTCTCCACCTTTATGTATCCACACTGGTGTGAACGGTCCATGTAGGCGTCTTCACCTTTATGTACCCACACTGGTGTGAACGGTCCATGTAGGCGTCTCCACCTTTATGTACCCACACTGGTGTGAACGGCCCATGTAGGCGTCTCCACCTTTATGTACCCACGCTGGTGGACGCAACAGTCCAATGGTACATGTACAAAGGAAATCCTGGATTGCTCCAGATGCTCCAAGATGAGCTGGTTTTCACCTTGAGAGTGTAGAGTCCACCTTATGGATACTGATATGTTGGGAGAGAAGAAACCTTTTGAGAAAAACTGACACTTTGAGGAGCTGCTTAAACCTTCTCGGCAGCTGCCTTTTTTTGGGATGTGGTCCTTTTGTTCATCATGTAAATAACACAAATGATCAAATGATTATTACTTTTGTAGTGGAATTTTTATATTACAGCCCTTACTTTCTTTGTAATTCTTTGGATGCAGCTTCACCTTTGACCAACTTGCTCTACATGAGGAAGGAGACTTTCCCCCCTCCCCACACACCACTTCACATCCAGCCTGATAAATGACACCTTCTCTGTACTAGTGGCGACGTGAACAAAAGACCGTCGTCACTAGAACTGCCGATCAGAAGAAACATCCATCCATCCATTATCTACACCCGCTTTATCCGTTTCCGGGTCACGGGGGTCTGTCGGAGCCTATCCCGACGCATATCAGGCGAAAGGCAGGGGTACACCCTGGACAGGTCGCCAGTCTATCCAGGGCCACATACAAACAACCAATCACACTCACATTCACACCTAGGGAGAATTTAGAAAGATCAATTAACCTACACTGCATGTTTTTGGACTGTGGGAGGAAGCCGGCGCACCCGGAGGAAACCCACGCAAGCACGGGGAGAACATGCAAACTCCACACAGAAAGACCCACCGGGCCGGGAATTGAACCGGGAACCTTCTTGCTGTGAGGCAACAGTGCTAACCACTAAGCCACTGTGCTGCCCTCAGAAGAAACATCTATTGTAAAATGCATATCTCTTTGTCACGAAACAGGTATGCCCAGACGTGGAGCATATGCTCCTTTGTCATGGAATGTGTGCACTCCGGACGCGGAGCAAAGTCCCCTTTGTCATGGAGCAGTCATGGACAGTCAATTGTCTTCATTAATTTTCTGGTCGATGTTCTGAAAAGAGATCGTTGAAAGATGCGATAATAATGCTTAAGCAAGATCGGGTTTTTGCGCACATCAGAATGAGATCGGATTGAATCAGTGAACTAGTGAACAAAAACCAGCTCAACAATTGAATTAGATCCGATCAAACTCTGAATTTTAGATAACAAGATTTTGGTGTCGAACAGAAGAGATTTTTTTTACTCTCATATCCTGGATACTCGGGACATAACGTACCATAACTTCCAGGAGGCCAAAACTGAGTTATTCTAGTGACACCCAGAGTTGTGAGTCAGCGCTGGGGCAAGACGTGGGAGTGGTGGCCTAGTGGTTACAGTGGTGGGCTTGGGCGTGGAGGACCCAGGTTCAAGCCCAGGGCTGCCCACAATGGTAAATCACTGGGGGCCCCTGAGCAAGGCCCTTAACTCCCAATTGCTCCCCGGGGCGCTGCCCTGCTAGCAGCCCCACTGCTCACTAGTGAAACTAGTTGATGGGTTAAAAGCAGAGACTAATTTCGGTGTGCATCGTACATACAGCGTGTGCACGATGTCCACACTGACAAGAAAGGGAAGAAAAAAAAAAAAAAAAAAAAAAAAAAAAAAGACCAACTTTTTAAAGTCCTGTGAGCTTACGCGAGATCAGGTTGTAAAAGCGCACATAATAGTAGATTGTGATCCCTAGCTAAGACAAGATCGAGCTCTCAGTCCCGTGAGCTTAATGTGCATTCAGTCCTGTGAGTAGACGTCACGAGATCAGGTTAGGAAACATGGGTAACATGTTAATAAGGCACAGCAACCAGAAAATTAGCAAAAAAAAACAAGAACAAAACAGATTCGAATTTAATTATATTTATGAAAGACAAATACGGGAAAGATTCATGTGAATTCGTCTACTATTGGAGTGATAATCAGACGATGTCCAACAAATGATAAGAATGGATGAATGCTTGAAATTGTGGGAAACTGAGTGTGATAAGCGTGAATGCCAAGAAGCATGCAAAAACCTAACTACCTTGAAAAAAAAAAAAAAGAAAAAGGGGAAAAAAGAACAAACTTAACGAAACTGATGCAAAGAATGATAACACTGTTAGTAGTTGTCTATCCCTCTACGCAGGGCCTGTGGGGATCCTCGGTCGACGCCTCACTGGACTCCACCCCTCCGCCTTACCAACCACCACCCTCTACACCAGCAGACCAATCGGGAGTGGCCAGACGTGGCCTAGCCCCTGATTCGTCGGCAGATAGCTGCTCCTCCTCTACTCCTACTCTAGACCAGGCCCACACGTCCCTGAGGCCTCCCACCTTCTCTCTGCTATCATCTACTGAACACTTATCATCCCCCATCGCCGATATCCAACCCAATAACTCTGAAATTCTTTTTAAAAATTCTAAATCCTTCCCCCCCTCCCAAATGCATATCCACTCTGCCACAAATAAGGTGTTCACTACCCCAATGGTTCAGGTTGCCGGACCACAAGGACTACCCACCTACTGTGGATGACATCATCGTGGCCTCTAAACACCTACCAAAGCCAGAAAAGGGCGGACAAGCCCTTGCCAATGCATTTAAAGACTTTATCAGAGACTATGTCCCCACATCCTCTGAAATGTCCCGAGTTCTCCTCAACCTTCTGACCCCAGCTCAGTTTGCCCTGCTGAAGCCACAATTCCTCCATCACCGTCAACCTGCAACTCCAAACTGAACCACAGCCAACCTACGTGACGGTGACATCGCAGACGACATTGATTACAGAAACTGGGTCACTACCTTCCTCCAAGCTGTCCGAGATAGCTTCCCAATCGCATGTGACCTGTCAAAAATCACGGCGTGTACCCAAAAAGAGGGAGAGAAGGTGGACAACTACCTTCTCCGTCTCCAGTCGATCCACGATGATTACAGTGGAATGACTAAGCCTGATCCCTACCCCGGCCCCATTATGACCCCCTACGAGAGTCACCTCAAACAGAGCTTCCTGGATGGACTCCTGAGTCCCCTGAGTGCCATGACAAAAGAATCCGGCATCGGGTGGCAGAAAGCTTCCGTGCGTCTAGATGACATCCTGAGACACGCTGACCATCAGCAAAAAAGACTTAAAGACCAGGAAACGACCGACAAAAAGGAGAAAGATGACATAGTCCACCGGGCCCAGCTACACCTGCTCCACGCTCCTACAGCATCCGCTGACTCTCCTGCCAGATTTCTTTCTCCTGCACCGATCACCCCCCAAAACCCACCCAACCGCTCAAGTGACACTTGCTTCTACTGTGGAGAAAAAGGGACACTGGGCCAACACCTGCTCATTAAAACCGCACAAGCGCAGAAAAAGAGGCAACTATAGAGACCAAAGAGGAGAGCACTCTAAAACCCATTATTCGGACTGAAAGGCAAAGTGGGGTGTAGATCCGGTGGGCACGTCGGGTGAGGAACCCCCCCCAACAAACAGATAAGATCGCGATCACACACACACACACACACACACACACACACACACACACACACACACACACACACACACATTATTTGATTGCCCAACTGAAGAAAGCATTTTGAATCTTCCTCTGTTTGAAATGACAGTTGCTGGTAAAAATATTGTTTTTATTGTGGACTCTGGTGCAACTTTTTCAGTGGTTAAATCAGCTGATTTGCCTGGTACTAAACTTAGTGGTAAATTTCTTTACTCTTTGGGTGCTAGTGGCACAGAAATAAAAGAACACTTTACAGTCCCCCTATCTTGCTCTGTTGATAATCTCCCCCCATTAAAACACTCTTTCCTGTTATCACAGTGCTGCCCTTTTAATCTGTTGGGCCGTGACCTCATGCTATCTTTAGGCCTCAGGCTCCGGTCCTCCCCTGAAGGCATGAAGGTAATTTCTCCTACCACCTGTTCCTACACAATGACCAAGGAGATCGTGACTTCTCCTCCCACCCTTGTATATCAATGGTGGATTTCTGTAGACGAATCCCAGCCCCTAATTACCATGGCAAAAGCTAGAGTTCCACAAACTGTTGTTTTCATGAGACCATATAATGTTCATTGTACCATTTGGATAACATCAGAACCTGACTTCGAGTTTGAACAACAGTTCTTCTCGGATCTAACTGATGTTTTGCAAACATGCAGCCTTTACTGGTCTGCGACGCTCTTTCTGTCACCCTCACCCCCCTACAATCCAGATTTTTTAAGGTACCTGGCAGTGATCCTCACATCTCCCTAACTAAGTCTAAAACTGACCAATGGAAGGATTTGGGACCCTGGACTCGATCCTGCAACGTAGCTACTGATTGGACCCCCACCCCAAATCCATTGGTGTTCTTCTCCCCCTCCCACACTGCTTTCAAAACCACCTGCTCCCATCAGCTGACATGTCCACTCTTTGGTTGCAGATCTACTAGACTCGATCCCTCTCCCAAAACGAATTGCTGTCTGCAAATGTTCTGCTCACACTAACTCCTCTGACCCTGTTTCTGTAGGTAACGCAGGTGCTGACGCAGCTGCAATGAAATCCTGTTTACAACTCCTCCAAATGTGGGCCTGAAACCCCCCACGGCTCCTCCTCCCAACACAGCCCTGTGTGAAGCCAACGTGCTAACTTACTGTGCTAACCTTTCAAAAGCCCTCTCAGACATTCGTTCTCAGGTTGCTGTTGCCCTCCCGAGCCCTGCTGAAGGACAACTCCACACCCTGGTCCCTGGTGGCTTTGTGCTGATCAAAAGCTTCAAAAGACAGAAGTGGAGCCATCAGCGCTGGATTGGCCCGTTCCAGATCCTCCTGACCACACAAACTGCTGTCAAGATTGCTGAGAGAGCCACCTGGAGTCATGCCTCACACTGCAAGAAGGTCCCTCCTCCTGACCAGCCGCCCTTGACTTCAGCCGACCAGACCCAAACCACACCTCCGTAAGGTCGTCGCTCACTAGCAAGATCAGTGCGGAATGAAACAGTGTCCCACTGCAACAGTAACGTGCCAAGTTCCACCGCTAGCCCCTGACATGGATCAACCACACCCCTGACACCCCAGACGGGACCCGAAATGGTCTCTAGGAAATGCTACCAGCTGCCTCATCCTTATAGCCATCCTCTTCGTCGTCCCGATTCTTCGAGTTTTCTTTACCAATCATGGTGATCCATACAGGATCAAGAGTAGGGAAGTGTAGTGGAATTTTTATATTACACCCCTTACCTTCTTTGTAATTCTTTGGATGCAGCTTTACCTTTAACCAGCTCGCTCTACATGAGGAAGCAGACTTTCCCCCCTCCCCACACACCACTTCACATCCTGACTCCAGCCTGATAAATGACACCTTCTCCGTACTACTGGCGACGTGAACAAAAGAACGTCGTCACAAGAACTGCCGATCAGAAGACACATCTATTGTAAAATGCATATCTCTTTGTCACGAAACAGGTATGCCCAGACGTGGAGCATATGCTCCTTTGTCATTAAATGAGCGTGCACCCACCGCCCAGCGTATGCTCCTTTGTCATGGAATGTGTGCACCCTCACTGTAAAGCGCAAGCCCCTTTTTAATGTATATGTCTTTGTCCGGAAATTCATGTTTTCTGTATAAAAGATGCCTCCCTTCATTTGGCGGGAGGACTCTGCAGACCCCTCCGCTCGTTATTATTCCCAGTTGATTTCAAATAAACGAGTGTACGAAGACAGTAGACTTTTGTTCATTCTTCCACCGACTATTTTTTCCACAACACTTTCTAGTTACATTATTCTAACTTGCTTGTATAAATACCTGACAGTGACTTTGATCCTCCACCCAATGAATAATGATTATTTTCATAAATTGACCCAGTCACTCTAATGGACTTAGTTATGTCATTGGCACCTTGTAAAACTATTAGAAAAATCAGAAAAACAAAGAAATATGATTTATTTCTGTCAAACATGTTCTTCGTCTTTCTCTACCGCTGAAGTCTTAACTAGCAGACAGGGATCCTGGTGATCAATTATTGTTGCTGTGGTGGAAATTTTCTGGAATTGAATGAGAGAGTAAACAGTTTCAAGTTTAACATAAAAGTTTATTTACAAGATACACGTTGATCAGACGTGCAGAGAAGTCTCGCTAGGAGAGTTCTGCCGTGAAGAAGAAGAGACCAGTTTTTATAAGATCTGAACCAGGCAACGTCACATGAGTTACAGCTGTTTAGCTCCCTAAATGGCAGAGCAGATTGTCTCACATGAAATACTTCTGCAAGACCCCCTTACTGCTTATCAGATTTAAGGAGGGGGAAAGTGGGTACCTTGTCAAGGTGTAAATTTTAAGAGTGTGAGAAACAGAGAGTCTGTTATGCCTGACATAAATTTAACACAGGCTACATAGTAAAAGGACAAAGAACAGGCTTGTACTTAAAACATGCTTACTTAGGGTCATATTAAGTTCAGACAATGTTTAAACTGCTTAGTGGGATAAGTGATTTAAACTAGTACTATGTGAATATAATATTATACTATGTGAATGTAATATTTCTCTCACATTCCCTCCTCTTGGTCCAAAGGACCAACCATAGCAAAGAGAAACATAAGATAGTTTACAAAACAAAATGCATCCAAAAGAATAATAAAAACAATAAAATGAAGAACTTAAAATAAGTCAATAAAAGAGCAAATAGGCAACTGACATAAACATCAAAAATTATCCCACCACACACTGGTTGAAGATAATTCATCATACCAAAGTTGCTCGTAGAGCAAAAAACAGCTTAAACTATTGTATCACAGTCAGAGTCACAAGAAGATTCATAACAGGGATAATACAGTTCATCCATTGAGAGTGTTACAGATGGAGCGGTGTGCTCTGTAATGGTGAGGCGCTCTTCACTGATGCTGGAGCGGTATGCTCTTTGAAGCAGCAGGACGCTATTTCACTCCTTACTGATCTTGCTTGTGATCGGTGCAGTCGGACAGGTCAATCCGCTGGTCAGGAACAGATGTTTCCTCGGGATGTGGAACCTTCTTGCAGTGGCTGGCGTGGACCCACATTGCTCTCTCGGCTACCTTCACGGCAGTGTGTGTAGTCAGGAGAATTTGGAACGGGTTTACCCAGCACTGATGGTTCCACCTGCGTCTGTTGAAGCTTCTGACCAAGACGAAGTCACCAGGACTCAGGGAGTGGAGTTGACCATCGGTTGGCTGGGGGGGGGCGATATTCACTTGGGAGCAGATGCCTGAAAGGGTCTTGGGGAGACTGAAACAATAGGTTTGTTACTTTCACACAAGGCTGTTTCTGGAGGTGGAGCCCTCGGGGGGGGCCCAGTCCGGTGTTAGGGGGGCTGCAAACAGAATTTCAAATGGGCTTAAACCCGTCCTTCCTCTTTTGTGCATGTTCATGTGCATTAACACAAGAGGAAGGGCTTTAGGCCAAGAAAGGCCAGTTTCTGCACAGCACTTGGTTAGTTTGTTCTTTAAAGTTCCATTTTCCCGCTCCACAGCTCCGCCACTGGCCGGATGGTAAGCGCAATGTTTTCTCACGTCAATGCCTAAATGGAGGGAGATTTGTAACACAGCTTCATTACAAAAATGAGCACCATTATCACTAGAAAGACGTCGTGGTATGCCCCATCTAGGAATGATTTCACTTAGCAGAGCTCGTGCCACGGCTGAAGCATCTGCCTTCGAAGCCAGGAAAGCCTCGACCCATTCAGACCACATGTCTACCATGACTAGACAATATTTTTTACCTTCTGATGGAGAGAGATAATGGAGAGATGGGCGGCGTGTTGGGCGTTCGGTGCCTGTCTGCCTGGATTGTGGGAGGCACAAACCATGCATGCTTGACAAAATGTTTGTGCATAAACAGTAAATCCTTTAGTGAACCAATGTTGTGAAATGGCATCAATCATCCCGCTTTTTGAGACATGCTCTCAAAATCAACCAATGTGTCAACTTTGCGTAGTAAGGAAAAAAGGGCAGAAGGCAAACAAGGTTTACCGTTAGGTCCCATCCACCCATCAGGCATGTGTTTCGCATCAGCCTGTTTCCAAAGGCAAATATCGGACGGGGAGGCCAATGTCTGTAGTGCAGAAAGAGAAGATGGAACTTCAACCAAACCAATAGATGAAGCACAAAGAGACAAGGGGGGGGGGGGGGCAGAGCTGCAGCTTTTGCAGATGCGTTCGCTCGCGCGTTACCTGAGGATATAAAATCAGAAGAGTTAGTGTGAGCTGTACATTTGCACACAGCAATCTGCTTTGGAAGAAGAAGAGCCTCTAATAAATCAGAGACCAAATGATGATGAAGGATGGGTTTCCCATCAGATTTCAGGAAACCACGGTGGCGCCAGAGGGCACCAAAATCGTGTACTACGCCGAACGCATAGCGAGAGTCAGTGTAAATGGTGGCAGACCTACCAGCTGCCAGGTGACATGCGCGAGTTAGTGCCACCAGTTCAGCAGCTTGTGCAGAATAATGTGATGGAAGAGGAGCCGATTCAATCGTGTCATGAGAGGTGCACACAGCATAAGCAGCTCTGCAACGTCCGCTGTCAGGGTCACGTGAGGCAGACCCATCAACGAAAAAAACAAATTCAGGGATCTGCAAAGGTTGGTCAGTCATGTCATCCTTCTGGACCTTCCTAGGAGGACGCTCTAGGCTGGGTGGGTAACGCATTGCGTCACTTCCTGTTTGTTGTTCGCGGTCTGTGTCTGTCTGCACGGCGTTACGGGCTCTGATTCTTCGAATCCTTATACTCTGATTTTAGTTTGTTTTGATAATAAAACACTACATCTTGTAAACTTCTCTTTGAATCGAGCACTTGTACCTTTTCTCTTATTTAACTTTCATTTCCACCAGTCACCGGTACATGTACCGTCTCCTGTCCTCTCAGCATGGCCTCCTCTCCCACCGTTTCTCCTTCTTACTGCTCAGTGTGTGAAATGTTTAGTTATTCCTCTGTCTCCTTTAGTGAAGACGGTAACTGTATAAAATGTAGTTTGTTTGTAGCTTTGGAGGCGAGGCTCAGTGAGTTAGAGGTACGGTTCCGCCAAATAGACCATAGTCCGGTTGACTTGGTAGCTCGTCAGGCTGAAGTAGCGGCGGACCGGCCAGGTGCAGCTGCTGGTAGCCGCCCCCCTGCAGCCCCCGAGCAGCCGGGCAGTCAGGGCGGCTGGGTGACGGTTCGGAGGAAGCGTAGTCCCAAAAGGCGCACGGAACACCACCATTCGCTTCACGTGTCTAACCGTTTTTCCCCACTCAGCGACACACCCGCTGAGAAACCGACCTTGGTGATTGGCGACTCTATTTTGAGGCATGTGAGGCCGACTCCAGCAACCATAGTTAGGTGCATCACGGGGGCCAGAGCGGGCGACGTCGAAGCAAATTTGAAGCTGCTGGCAAAGGGTAATCGTAAATACAGTAAAGTTATCATCCATGTCGGCGCTAATGACACCCGGCTACACCAGTCGGAGGTCACTAAAATCAATATTGTCTCGGTGTGTAACTACGCCAAAACCATGTCGGACTCCGTAGTTTTCTCTGGTCCCCTCCCCAATCTGACCGGTGATGACATGTTTAGCCGCATGTTGTCGCTCCGTCGCTGGTTGTCTCGGTGGTGTTCAGAAAACGACGTGGCCTTTATTGACAATTGGAAGACGTTTTGGGGAAAGCCTGGTCTGCTTAGAAGAGACGGCATTCATCCCACCCGGGATGGTGCAGCTCTTATCTCTAGAAATCTGGCTGATATTATTAGATCCTCCCCCTGAAAAATCCAGGGTCCAGGCCGGGGTGCAGAGCTGCAGTCTTACACGCTTCTCTGCTGCTTCTCCAGGACTATCGCCTGCCAATAAAAAGGTAGAAGTAAATGATGTAATTGGAGATTCTAACGAGGTGCCAAGTAAAATAGATTTAGTATTGATTCCCCGTCCTCCAAATCTTCACCAAGCGCGACGTAATAGAGGCGTTAGCCAAAATAACCTTGTAAAAATAAAAACAAATACGCATTTAGTGCGAGCTAAAGACCAAACAATTAGATGCGGATTACTAAATATACGATCTTTAAGCTCCAAGTCTCTATTAGTAAACGATCTAATTACTGAGACCCGGAGTGACATTTTCTGCCTAACAGAAACGTGGCTCCAAGAGGAAGAGTTTGTTAGTTTAAATGAATCGACGCCGTCCGGTTACTTTAATTATCATATTCCTCGAATCACAGGTCAAGGTGGAGGAGTAGCGGCGATCTACGACTCCAGTCTTACAATAAAATCCAAACCTAAATGCGATTATAATACATTTGAAAGCCTCACGCTTAGCTTAAAACTGCCGAGCTGGAAATCAGAGAAGCCAGTCTTGTTGGTGGAAGTTTACCGGCCTCCTGCTGGAGCTTATCTGGAGTTTCTGTCTGAGTTCTCAGATTTCTTATCTAGTTTATTGATCAGTACAGATAAAGTCATCATAGTGGGCGACTTTAACATTCATATGGATGTTGACAACGACAGTCTTAAGTTGGCTTTTGATTCTCTTCTAGAATCGATGGGGATTTTACAAAAAGTTAACGAACTGACGCATTGTCTTAATCATACTCTTGATCTGGTCCTCGTCTATGGTGTAGAACTTGATAATCTGTTAGTGTCACATGTAAACTCCCTCCTATCCGACCACTATTTAATAACGTTTGCATTCAACATTGTCAACGTTACGCATAATAGGAGGAATTACTTTAGCAGGTGTCTATCAGATAAAGCTATCACTAAATTTAGGGAGGCCATTGCTCTTCATCTTTTTACAGTGGAACATAGTGAAGCAGTTGAGGGCTGTGACCTCGGTTCTACCTCTGCAGACGTTGATTTCCTTGTTGGTAGCACTGCAGATGTGTTGCACGCAGCTTTAGATGTAGTTGCTCCTTTGAGAAAGAGGGTCTCTAACCATAGGAGCTTAACTCCCTGGTTTAACTCACATATTCGTATGTTAGAACAGAAAGTGCGTAAAATGGAAAGAAAGTGGTACTCTAGTAGGTCTGTAGATATTTATTATGCATGGAAAGATAGTCTAATAGTGTATAAAAAAGCACTTCGCAAAGCTAGAACAACCTATTATTCAGTGTTAATAGAGGATAATAAAAATAACCCACGTTTTCTGTTCAGCACTGTAGCCAGGCTGACAAAGAGCCACAACTCTGTTGAGCCGTGCATCCCTGCAGCTCTCAGTAGTGAAGACTAGCAATAAAATTGTCCTAATTAGAGAGGAAATCGGCCAGGCCCTCCCGGCAGTGGCTGTGGGAATTTCTTCAACCTCGGCGACTCCCTTATGCTCCGACCTGACTCTAGACTGTTTTGTTCCAGTTGACCTCTCTGAGCTGACCTCAGTCGTCAATGGATCTAAATCATCCACGTGTCTGTTAGACCCAATCCCTACTCGACTACTCAAAAATGTTTTCTCTCTTATTGGACCGACAATACTGAAACAGATCAACTTGTCCCTAGTCTTAGGATATGTACCACAGGCTTTTAAAGTCGCAGTAATCAAACCATTACTTAAAAAACCCTCTCTTGACCCAGACGTTTTAGCTAACTATAGACCACTTTCCAACCTTCCATTTATCTCTAAAATTCTGGAAAGGGTAGTTGCAAGCCAGCTGTGTGAGCATTTGTATAGAAATTATCTATTTGAAATTTTTCAGTCAGGGTTCAGAATGCATCATAGCACAGAAACAGCACTGGTTCGAGTCTCGAATGACCTTCTTAAGGCCTCAGATAATGGGTTAGTGTCCATACTGGTTCTGCTGGACCTTAGCGCTGCTTTTGATACTATAGATCACAGCATTTTACTGCAGAGGCTAGAGTATGTTGTTGGGATTAAAGGGACAGCTCTAGATTGGTTTAAATCATATCTGTCTGATAGATTCCAGTTTGTTCATGTTCATGAGGTTTCTTCCGTACAGACGAGGGTCTGCTATGGTGTCCCGCAGGGTTCAGTGCTAGGGCCAATCCTGTTCAGTTTATACATGCAGCCCTTGGGAAGTATTATCCGGAACCACGGCATTAATTTTCATTGTTATGCTGATGATACGCAGCTGTATTTGTCTATGAAGCCAGATGAAACAGAACCATTAGACAAACTTCAGATGTGTATTAAGGACATCAAGGACTGGATGTCCAGAAATTTTTTGCTACTAAATTCTGATAAAACAGAAGTTGTTGTTTGTGGTCCCAAACAGCTTAGGAAGGGATTAGATGGTCTTGCGATGGCCTCCAGTAAAACTGTGCGAAACCTTGGCGTTATATTCGATCAGGATTTGTCATTTAAACAGCATATTAATCAGGTTTGTAAAACTGCGTTTTTTCACCTCCGTAATATCGCAAAGATTAGGAGCATCCTCTCGCAGAGTGATGCCGAAAAACTAATTCATGCGTTCGTATCTTCTAGACTAGATTGCTGTAACGTGTTGTTGGCTGGATGTCCAAGTAATTCTCTGAACAGCCTCCAGCTGATCCAAAATGCAGCAGCGCGAGTGCTGACAGGAATCAACAAGAGAGACCACGTCTCTCCAGTTTTAGCTTCCCTCCATTGGCTCCCTGTAAAATTTAGAATCCAATTCAAAATTTTATTACTGGCATATAAAGTCCAAAATGGCCTAGCACCGCGATATTTGCAAGACCTGATAGTACCGTACGTTCCTAATAGAGCTCTCCGTTCTCAGGGTGCAGGTTTACTCGTAGTTCCTAGAGTATCAAAATGTAGATTTGGAGGATGGCTTTCTGTTATCAGGCACCATCACTATGGAACCTACTTCCAGTTTGGGTTAAGGAGGCTGATACCACCTCCACCTTTAAAACTAAACTTAAAACATTTCTGTTTAATAAAGCATATAGTTAGTGTATATTTAGTACCTTAATGTGTCAGGGCCAGTAGTCAAAGCTGCAGCTACAGGACCAGACTAGAGCAGCTCATCTTAAAGAGCTTTGGTGTAGATATGCTGCTATAGGCCTCTGCTGCAGGGGGGCACCAACATGATCCACTGACTGGTGCCTTTCACCTTCTCTGTTTCTCTTTGCCTTCTATGTCTCTTCTTCACCTCAACCCTCATTTATTAACATTATCCCATAAACTTAATTGTGGTCCATTGTTCTGGTAGTTTTTTGTGCTTGTCTGGCCCTTCTTTTCCTCTTCTTTGCATGTCCTGTGGACCAGAGCCTCAGGAGCTGCTTGCTGACCTGCAGTTCCACCTCTGACCATCCCAGTGTCTGTCTTCACCTGTCTGTATGGATGTCTGTTGGATATTTGCTGACATCCCGACCTGCAGTCCTCATCCCCTTGTATCACCGTCTATCCATATATCACCCATATTCACAGAAGTCTAATTGGACTACCAAGGACAGTTACTAATGTATGCTATCTTGTACCTTTGACAGTGTCTCTATGTCTCTATTCTTTCTTATTTCTTGCTCTACCCGGCTGGCCTTCGGCAGGAGGGTCCCCCCTCATGAGCCAGGTCCTGCTCAAGGTTTCTTCCCTCTTAAAGGGGAGTTTTTCCTTGCCACTGTTTGGCTTAAGGTTTTTCTTCCACTAGGGGAGTTTTTACCTGCCGCTGTTTATGTAATAATTGCTCGGGGGTCATGTTCTGGGTCTCTGGAAAGCGCCTAGAGACAACTTGTGTTGTAATAGACGCTATATAAATAAAATTGAATTGAATTGAATTGACGTCAGGTCGTGGTGAACATGTCAGAGAGAGTTCAGCAACACAGTCATGTGGGGTTCCGTCTTCCAGAGTAGGAAGTAGTGTGGCAGGATTTAAGACCGAACACCTTTTAACAGTGACATTCGGCAGCTCAAGCAGGCAGGTGTGATACCTGAGGAATCTAGGAAGTGAAAAGAGTGAAGACCTGTGTTCTGCCAGGATGAGGGAAACTTCATGGGGGACCATCAGGGTCAGAGGAGATTGGAAAGCAAGTTTTAGGGCTGCAAAAGAACATTCAGTGTCATCTGACCATTGTATTTTGGAGTGCATAAGTCTGGATCGAGTTAACTCATCTAGGGGTTTGGTTAATTCTGAAGAATTTGGAACAAACATTCTGCAGTAGGAGCACAATCCGATGAAAGACAGGAGTTGTTTGATAGTCTCCGGTCTCGGCGCCTGTTGGATTGCTATTTAAATGTTTGGAAGAAAGGCATTTACCTTGCGCGCTTACAACATGGCCCAGGAAAGTAGCTTCTTCCTGACAAAACAGTGTCATGCACACACTGTCCTCTAAAAGGAGCACAAATCATCAAATAATCAACGTACTGAATGATTAGCAGCATTAACAGGAGTTAGATCTTGAACAAAGCACCATTCCTCAGCTGCAGGAGGTGGTTGGTATTTCTTTACAGGCAAAATGGGAGTGTTAACATGGGAATCATCACAGGGGACAATTATACCTGCTTCCAGAAAGAAGTTAAAAACAGGGGTGATGCCTGCAATGGCTTCAGGCTTCAAGGGGTATTGGGCTCTCAGGGGCCTGAAATGAGATTTGGGTGTAACAACAAGAGGCTCATAGTTTTTTATGAGTCCTAAATCATACTTGTGAGAGGCCCAGACTGAGTCTGGAACACCACTAATTTCAGGGATGTCAGCTGGAGCTGAGAGAAGGGAGGGTGAGGGAGAAAGATTTGAGCGCTTTGAAAAGATGTCAACTGTTCTCAGGGTGTGAATCATACTGGAGACATCCAGTTTATGAGCCTTTAGGGAGGGTGGAAAACAAACAAAACTTCTAGGAGGCTTATACCAGTCCTCAGCTTGGGTGCATGTTTTTACCCACGGTCCCAGATCTCTCCACTGGTCAGAGGGTGATCTGGCCAGAGAGATGTGTAGGAAACGATTTTAAACCAGAAAAAACTCAGACTGAGTGGAAGTTAATAAAACAGACATTGCGCAGCACGTTTCAGATTAAAACAGGGTACCCGTTGCCCTTTGATGATCCAACACAGCAAAAAAACCTTTCATCATAAGTGTGATCTTTGGTATGTGTTACATTCACAGTACAATGCAGGTTTTCTGGGTTCATCATGTGAACATCAAGGGGAAACATTCTCTGCTTTGCCATGTCACACAGGTCTGTAGAAGACTCATGGGTGATCCACCACTGATAAACCTGAACGGGGAGGGGGGTGGTGGCATCCTTAACCAGGTGATGGACATGATTAGAATTTTGACTGACCATCATCCCTTCGGGAGTTGAACGTAGTTCAATGCCCAAGGTGAGCATGAGGTCACGCCCAAGCAGGTTAAAGGGGCTGTGATGGTTGTGGAGGCTCTGTGGTGTTTTTCCCCTCCCCTTCTGTGTGTTTCAGACCAGGTGGATGGCAGGGGCGTGGCCAGCCGTTTCGGACACCTGCACTCAATTCCCTCATCAGCCTCCACCTATTTACCAGACCTTCTCACCACTTCTGGTTGCCAGAGGATTGCGTCCGATTTCAAGAGTCTGGTCGAGCCAAGCCGAGCCAAGCCGAGCCAAGTCTGGTCAAGCCAAGTTAAATCAAGCCAAGCCAAACCAAGCCAAGTTAAGTCAAGCCAATCCAAGCCAGGCCAAGTCAAGCCAATCCAAGTCAAGTTTCCACTGGGGATTCTACGTCTGCCAAGCCTTGTTCCTGCCTTGTTCTGCATTCCATATTGGGAAATAAATCATTTCTACCTTCCTTGGCGCTCTGCTCTGGGGTTCTGTTCATTCATCCATAACAGAATCCTCTGGCCACAATGAACCCCGCAGAGACGCAACACCTGACCCAAACTCGGTCCGAGACCGAGGGAATCGAGCAGGCCCTCCTGGGGCAGCAAGGCCCAGTTTTTTCATTTTGCGATAAACGCTTTAGCGAGAGGGTTGAACGGGGCCCTTTTCCGGCCCGGCAAAAGCCCTCCGCGTCACCGCGACGTCGGTTGGGAACCACCAATCCACCAACCGCTCGATCTCTGGAGGAGCCCAGGCAGCTAGGGGATGACCGGATCACTAAGGAGGAACGTCAGCGCCGTCGGCACCATTATCTCTGTTTCTATTGTGGCCAGGCTGGCCACCTACTGATCAACTGTCCCCTCGGCCGAATAGGCCAGGCTTGCCCGCTCCGGGAGGGGCACTAATGAGCCGAACTCCCGTCAACCCCTCCTCCAAGCCCCTCCAACTGGAGGGAACCATTTTTCTTAAGTCCGCCCAAATCCCTGTCCTCGCCCTGGTGGACTCTGGGGCGGATGACAACTTTATTGACTCGGGGCTGGTATCCAGTGCTAACATCCCGTCGGAGCCTCTTCCTGAGCCACGAGAAGTTTTCGCTCTCGACGGCAGAGTGCTCTCTCGGATCACCCACCGTACCGTGCCACTGTCTTTACAGGTTTCCGGCAACCACAAGGAGCTGCTGTCTCCGTACATCATTTCTTCACCTTCCTCTCCGCTGCGAGTCTCGGAAGCTGACTCCCCGATTTATTGGCCCATTCGAAATCGACCGTATCCTGAACCCTGTCACGGTCCGGCTTAAGCTGCCGGCCTCTTTAAAGATACATCCGTCATTCCATGTCTCCCCTCCTGAAGCCGGTCACGGACAGCACGCTCAGCCCTCCGGCCGTGCCCCCTCCACCCCCCCTGCTCGTCGATGATCACCCAGCGTTTGCTGTTTGGCCCAGAGGAACGTTCCTGGGTTCCTCGCTCTTTTATTTTGTCCCCGGCTCTCCTGCAGGAGTTTTATGCCCGGTTCCCGCACAAGCCTGGTAGGCCGCCGTTGAGGGGGGGGGTACTGTGATGGTTGTGGAGGCTCTGTGGTGTTTTTCCCCTCCCCTTCTGTGTGTTTCAGACCAGGTGGATGGCAGGGGCGTGGCCAGCCGTTTCGGACACCTGCACTCAATTCCCTCATCAGCCTCCACCTATTTACCAGACCTTCTCACCACTTCTGGTTGCCAGAGGATTGCGTCCGATTTCAAGAGTCTGGTCAAGCTGAGTCGAGTCGAGTCGAGTCGAGTCGAGTCAAGCCAGGCCAAGTCAAGTTTCCACTGGGGATTCTACGTCTGCCAAGCCTTGTTCCTGCCTTGTTCTGCGTTCCGTATTGGGAAATAAATCATTTCTACCTTCCTTGGCGCTCTGCTCTGGGGTTCTGTTCATTCATCCATAACAGGGGCAGCATTCAGAGATTAAAAAATGAATGTTTGAATAGTGTCTGGTAGTCAGCTGTGCATGTCAGAGGAACAGAAAAAAATTTTCTTTTTTGGTTTGTGATCCACTGGCACTCACAGAGTAAAGATATCTACCGCTTAATTTTGTACCTGGCAATTCAGATGAACGGATTACAGAGTAAGTAGCAATAAATTCAACAGATTAATAAAACAAATTTTCCAACAGCAGTCACAGTTATGGAGGGGAGATGCAGAACATTTCTTCATCGGGGTGATGTAGGAGTGTGTGTGTGTGTGTGTGTGTGTGTGTGTGTGTGGTCTTATCTGTCAAGGGCTGTGGTGGACCTCCAGGTGATTTGTCATCCAGAACTCCAACCTCCACCCCGCCTCAGTTGGGTTGATGATGATGAAAGGGATGGCTCTGGTTGTAGTGGCCACGCCCACTGCCTTGAAAATGCTCTCTGCCTCCCCTGCGTCCATTTCCGTGTCCTCTGCGCTGACGGGCCTTCACTGGACAGTCACGTGCCCAATGTCCATTCTCTCCACAGTAGAAACAGACATCCCTGCTAGGGGAGGGGTCAAAAAAGGGAGGTGCCGACCGTTGTGATGGCTGAGTTGCCATGTGCTGGAGGAGGTGAAGTTGAGCGCGGTGTTGAGTTTCACCCTTCAGTTGTTTGTCTGCTGACTCCTTCTCCGCCATGCGGCTTTGTTCATGTTTAGCGTATCTCACAACTTCAGCCAAACGAACAGTACCGTCCTCACAAGCTACGCAAGAGTCTTTAGTTCGGTCGGCCAGGAGTTTTGCAGGTTGGCAAGAAAATGTTGCTTCAAGAGATTTTCATATGAAGTCATCAACTGACCTGGGTAATCAGCTGGTCTCTGCATGCCACTGAAGTCATCATACATGGAGTGGAGTGTAGTAGGGAGATCTTCTGTTTGCAGGCGCTGACGCGCAACAGATCGCAATGCACCGGAAACCCGGTGCGGACAGCTGCCACCAGTCCTTGAGCCCACTCTCTGTAGTTGCGATTTTCAGGCGGCTCATCCTGCTGAGTTTCTCTCCAAGCAGGACTGACAGGTTGTCTGTACTCTTCAAAAGGCGTCTAATGACAGAAAATTGTGTCAGTAAGAAGATTTGCATCGTTACCCTGCCATCTCCTGAGAAGTGAGGGTGTTTTCATTGATGAAGGTTTGCAGTTCTCTTCCTGTTTTATGGCATCTTCACGCTTTACCGGGCCTTGGAGTGTAGTAAGGGGGGGCGAGAGAGACGGGGTCAGCGGCTGCTGCACCAAGATCTTGTTCCAGGGGGGTTGGTGGAGGTATGGAGTCCAGAGACGCATCAACTGGAGTCTCCACGAACCCTGGAGAGAAGGATAGAGGCGTACTAAGGGAGAAAAATTATTAGGAGAAGTCGTAGTCTCTGTTGGTGATTTTTCATGTCATTTTTTCCTTATATCAGTCACTTTCAATGCAGTCACAGCTTCACACGCCTGTTGCCTTTCTCTCCTTTTTTTTTTTTTTTTTTTTTTTATACTCCGCTTCCCACTTGCTCAAACATTCTAATTTTTCCCATACTTTTTTCATTCATTGAACATCACTTACTTTTACCTTCTTTTTTACATGCTTTTTCTTTCTTCAATTAACCGATCTCTTACTTGTTGAAGTTGGTTCTTGCTCAGAGAACCACTTTCAAGAAAACCATAATATTTACACCAATAATTCACAAAGTCACAACATTCTGTACAATATTTTTCTCTCAAAAGTTTCATTAAAAGGAGAATATACACCGGTATTCATTTCTTTTGCATTTACATTTCCCATTGTGTGCACAATTATCACTGGTTTTCCTCAAATAAACTCACGGTTATTTAATCTGGTCTTACTTGTGGATCCTGGTGATCAATTATTGTTGCTGTGGTGGAAATTTTCTGGAATCGAATGAGAGAGTAAACAGTTTCAAGTTTAACATAAAAGTTTATTTACAAGATACACGTTGATCAGACGTGCAGAGAAGTCTCGCTAGGAGAGTTCTGCCGTGATGAAGAAGAGACCAGTTTTTATAAGATCTGAACCAGGCAACGTCACATGAGTTACAGCTGTTTAGCTCCCTAAATGGCAGAGCAGATTGTCTCACATGAAATACTTCTGCAAGACCCCCTTACTGCTTATCAGATTTAAGGAGGGGGAAAGTGGGTACCTTGTCAAGGTGTAAATTTTAAGAGTGTGAGAAACTGAGAGTCTGTTATGCCTGACATAAATTTAACACAGGCTACATAGTAAAAGGACAAAGAACAGGCTTGTACTTAAAACATGCTTACTTAGGGTCATATTAAGTTCAGACAATGTTTAAACTGCTTAGTGGGATAAGTGATTTAAACTAGTACTATGTGAATATAATATTATACTATGTGAATGTAATATTTCTCTCACAGTTGCCACCAAAGCATTAATCGATGCTTCACATCAAAAAACTTGGAGATATAAACACCAGTTTTACTCTGAACTGGATCCCAGTTTCTGTCTCAGGAATGACTAAGATGATCCCAGCTGGATCACAAAATCCAGAGCCTACAAATACAGCTCCTCCCTGAAGTCTCTTTGATTTGTGAACAAGCACACCACAGAACATCCTTCTGACAGTAACCTTAACCTCACTAACATATGTTCATGTACTTGAAGACCACAAGACAAAGCACTGTGTCCTAGTCGAGGAGAAACACTGTCATGTTTGACAACTTAACATGTTTCCTCTCACCCCAAGACAGTTAAGTTTAGAGGTCCTGCTGGGATCTGAATCCAGGATCTAAAGTTTGGTGTACCAACCACCAGAACACCACCCGCCGCAATAAGACAACAATTGTAACAGAGTGATCAAACAACAGCAGAAACAGCAAAACCACACATATAACCAGACTCAGGAAAGGAAAAGACCTGTGGAACATGGCATCCCACAAGTCCCTGGTCCACCCCGCCCAACAGCATGTTTTTCACATGTGAATGTACAGAGCTCAGTGTTTGTCCTCACTCCTGACTGGTTTAAATGTCTGCCATCTCTCAAAACCCTGAAGACATGAATTCACACAATGAAAGAGTAAAAATATTGAAGAAAAGATGAGAGAAAATGTCCGAGAGGAAGTAAAAGTTGGAGGACCGTGACTGGACTGTGACCCTCAAAACCAAAGTGGTCACTGAGAAGGGGTCAGTATTGGGACCGAAACTGTTAATTGGATATATAAATGAGATATGCAAAGTGTGAAAAGTACCGTATTTTGTTCTGTTTGCTGATGATCCAAAAATTTTGTGTGCAGGTGAGAATTTACAGCAGTTTATGGAGGAATTCACATCAGAACTGAACAGATTAAAAAAGTACTTTGATATAAATAATCTGTCATTAAATTTCTCATAATTTTTCACAAAAACTCACAGAGTGAAAACCTCCATCACAACACCAAAGACAGAAAAATGTGACGCACCAGCTTTTAAGTAGCGGAGGATGGTTTAGATCCATCGCCCTCTGGGTTTTGGGCCCAGCACGTCTCCGCTGCACCACTCTGCCGGACTGGTCTACTCAGGCGCTCTGAAGAAGTCCTCGTTAGTTAAGTGGACAGTTTCTCTGCCTGTCACACAGAAGAGCTGACGAGGAGAACAGAAGTTTTGTACCATGGTTCCTGGATGAATCACACCTGTGAACAATGTCCTTTAAGATTAAAATGATTCTTCTAGACACCATCAGCAGTTGCTGTTCACCTGCAGAAGAAGCTTTTCAATGCTGCAGCTGGACCAGAGTAACGACTGGTTCAGGAAGGATGATGTGACATAACTGATTCACACAGAAGCATCTTTGATCAAGTTCTTCTAAGATGAAACTGTGCTGTGGATTATCTGTTCTGTTTACCTGTAAACTGGTCAGTCCTGATCCAGAGTTCCAGCTTGGTCCACTCAGACCAGGAACCTTTTACATGTGAGACAAACATAAGAACCACAACACTACAGAACTGTGCAGAAGGTTCTTGATCAGGATTCAATTCATTCACTCACTTATTTTTTATACCTGCTTAATCTTATACAAAAAACCTCTGGAAGGGTTATGTAGAGATGTATATAAATGCTGGTTCAAGCACTTTGTGCTTCATGAAGTTTTCATGAAGCCATTGAAGTTTCATGATGGTGCTGCTGTGGTGGAGGGGGTGGTGGAGGTGGCAGCAGTTGTCCTCTTCCTGTCTCTGCTCCGAATGTAGCGACAGCAGTCTCCATCTGTGTCCCTGGAGCTGGTGTCTTCTTCTGCAGGTAGTTGACAAATCTGTGCAGACGAGACCACATGTCAGCTGAGTCAGTTGCAACAACACAGTTGTTCGGCACAAAACATTATTACATCCAACAGAGTTCTGATACCGGATCTTTTTGTGTTCCTCTGACTCCAACAAGCTCTGCAGAGTCTCGTATTTGAAGTCCCCGAAGCCAACAAGGACTTGTCCCTTCACAAGCCAACAAGGTTTTTGTAGTCTGACTGGTCGACAGTGTCTCCAGTGTTTCCGTCGTCTGGTTCCATCTAGTGGTCATTTCGTGTTATTGCAGCTTAATTCAACTCGGCTGTTTACATGTTGTATTGTGTAGGTTGTACACAGTAACTAATACACGTCTTTAGTCCTTCATTTAATAATTATTTAATTTAATACATAATTAACATTGAAAAAAAATAATAAAAATATCTTCTGCTTTCATGTCTCCACAGTTTATTCTGCTGTGTTGACGGGGTTCCCTTCTGAAGGATCTGTTGAAAATGACGAGGAAAATCCTAATCAGTCCGGAAGTGTCATTATTATAAGGGATTAATAAGTGTTTTTGAGTCCTGGACAACCCACATAGTAATTTACTTACCATCCATCTAATTAATGCAATTAAATTAAAATTACAGAAAATAATTACTCACGCTATTGAATATTAGATTGTGAA
Source organism: Xenentodon cancila (assembly GCA_014839995.1). NCBI lineage: Eukaryota > Metazoa > Chordata > Actinopteri > Beloniformes > Belonidae > Xenentodon > Xenentodon cancila. The sequence continues at coordinate 3,227,023 of CM026212.1, read as the reverse complement.
ATTCAAACAGGCGCTATATTATGGAGCAGTGTCCTAGAAAATGTGTTTTAGTTTAATCATGAACGTTTCATCTGAGGAGACCCATCTTAATCTTGAGTTAAACAGAAGTATATATGATTGTTAAAAAGCAGTATATTCTCCTCTCTAGGTTCAGTGAATAAGTTTCTGGACAACTTTTTCATTGAGAAAACTGTAAAACGGTGTCTTCTTGACAATGAGACCACTGGGTGATCCAGCGGCTTTTCCACTCATCCTTTGATCCACCAGGACCGGTAGAGAACCTTCAGAACCTCCAGCTTCCTGAAAGACACAAGCTTCACAAGCTTCACAAGGTAAACAGTAAACATTTGATGTAATTAGACTTATTCCCGATTAATGAAATTATGAGGAAGTGTAAAGTTTTGTTTGTTATGTTTCTGCTTGAACAGATCCTGTCTTTTACACCAGGATTTGGAGTCGAGGAGTTTCCTGTAAATACAAAAACAATTCAAATTAGTTTTATGAAATAAGAAATAAATTATAAACAGTATTTTGGATCCAGTGACGTGCGGTGAGGTTCGCGTCTGGTGTGGCACTGACGTCATCACAAGTAGATATCCATCCATATCCGCTGTATCCTTTTCCGGGTCACGGGGGTCTGTCGGAGCCTATCCCGACGCATATCAGGCGAAAGGCAGGGGTCCACCTGGACAGGTCGCCAGTCTATCCAGGGCCACATAGAAGACAAACAACCAATCACGCTCACATTCATGCCTAGGGAGAATTTAGGATGATCAATTAACCCACCCTGCATGTTTTTGGACTGTGGGAGGAAGCCGGAGTACCCGGAGGGAACCCACGCAAGCACGGGGAGAACATGCAAACTCCACACAGAAAGACCCACCGGGCCGGGAATTGAACCGGGAATCTTCTTGCTGTGAGGCAGCAGTGCTAACCACTAACTAACTAACTGCCCCACAAGTAGATATACAAATAAGAAAAAAAAACTTGTTATTATCATCCTACCTTTACTTATAAATGAAGTCCATGTGCCGCTGCTTTTGAATAAAAGCATCGATAATTGTTTGTAAAAGTCTCCTTATCCTTGTCTAATGATATTATTTTTTTTGTTTGGCAGCCGAGGAGTTGCAGGAAGAATCCCGGGGATCACTATCGCCCCCTGCCATGACGCAGGAGAACTGCAGCCTCACTTTGCAGCTCTGCGCAGTTTTATGACCGCTCAGCGCAAGAATACGTCACACACATACAGTGGTTGATAATAAAAAATAAACACTGTGCATTATATACACCAGCTGAACTAATCAAATTGAATTCATGTAGTAAAGTGTTGGAGCACAGCGACTTGCAGAGGGACAGCAACACGGCCTCGCTGCTGGGCAGCGCAGCAGAGGGGTTGTGAAGCCCGCGGTGAGGCTCAGCGCAGAGCGCTCGTCTCTTCTTTTGACCGGGAAAATGTTACAATTAAGCCGATTTGAAATATAATCCAAAAAATTGTAAAGTTAAATTAAAAAAGCACTGAATAATTGTAACCGTTTAATTTATTTTTAATTTTATATTTCCATGAAGATTTCCTTTAGGTGTCCCTTTAAACCAGTGAAGCCCTTGAAAGACGCGGTTAAGATACACAAATGTCTGAAGATTGCTTTGTAGTTGATGCGGTGATGGTTATAATACTTTAAAATTATATGTATGTTATATGTCTGAGGCTGCTGTAGACTGCATGAAATTCATTAATAAAAGGTTAAAAAGTCTTCAAAATCTTAATATCAGCCTTTTATGCTGCCTGTGTGTGAGTGTTTTGAAGTTCTGTGGGTTGTTTTCCTCAAATCCCAATCAAAAATAGATCTGTACACATGACATCATAGACTTTATTATCTCAGACAGGTGAACTTCTTCCTGTGGAGATATTCAAACCGGTGTGGGGTGATTTTAGGTTATTGTTAGAAATTATCATTTTACTGCACAACTAATATATATATATATATATATATATATATATATATATATATATATATATATATATATATATATATATATATATATATATATATATATATATACATACACAAAAAGTGAAATTAAATCACTTGCACGCCACTAAAAACAAAGAAAAGGGATGTTGTTTTTCTCAAACAAAGAAACCAGTAAAATAGGATCACTTGTATTTCATCAAAAAACAAATTGCATACACAAGTGAAATTGTTTGTAACAGTGGTCTTTTCTGTTTTACAAGTCTGAGTTCGTTCATAATTTCACTTCTATGAGTATAACAGTATTTATGTGACATATATATGGTTACTTGTTAAGTAAAAACCCTGTTTTGAACAAACTGCCAATAAGAATGCTGTTAACATGTTCTGTCAACGACTCTGTTCCCATCAATTTCAGCACTGCTTCTATCTTTTTTGTTTGTTTTTTTACGTCTACTGAAGTTTTACTGTGGCTGTTTTTTTGCTAAATGTATTCGTTTATTTTCCTCTGAAGTATGCAGTAAAAATGCTTGTTAAATCAACGTAAGAACCATGTAACATTATAGTAAACACTATAATTACAGTATAATTTGTATAGATGACAACTGTATAGATGTCAAATAGACAAATGAAAATAAATCTATTTACATATTAGTATAGATAGTAAATTAAAAAGTTAATGTCATTACTACTCCTGGGGGCTGCTGGGGTTTTAAGTTGAATGCACTATATTTATCAATCAATGAATAATGTATATTTGTGGTATGGGTGAATTTGAATGTGTAAGTGTTTGTATGTATACTTCATGTTTAAAATAAATAAATAAATAAAATAAATAAAACAAGTCACACACTCTCGTCTGTTTTGTTGGATCGCCTTTAGCTTTGAGGGTTAGTTTTATTATCCTGACAAGCTCAGTTGGCTTGCATTTATTTATTCAAATGTCATTTGTATATGTTTTTTGATGCCCTAGGTTTCCGTAGTAACGCAACTTCCTCATGCCGATGTACTGCAGCTGCATGATGCAGTGTGCTGGTTGACCAGCTGATGATGGCCATTCATTTGAACCAAGTGTTTTGAGGAGGGACACATCTAAAACATGCCGGACGGTGGGCCCTGAGGACTGGAGTTTCACACTTGTGCAGTAGACTTTTTGGTTTTGTTTGTTTTTAATCCGAAACACTAACCAGCTACTTTATTTGGTGAAATGTCGGCAGCGTGTGGAACACCCTTTTCCCCTCTTGTGGCAAAGATTGTTCTAAAGTGCTGCCAACATAACGGGACAGGTATGGTCACAACTATGCTCACAAAGCTGTGACATTTAAAGATCACTCACTAAGTTGCAAAGCGAGTCAAAAAAACATCCCCAACACTATTAAACCTCCAGCGGCAGTCTGAACCTGAACTGAACCAGTCTGAACTGATTCGAGGTAGGATGGATCCTGTTATTTATGCTAAATTCTGACACTAAATTCCGATGTAAATGTTGCTGTAGAAATAGGGATTCATGAGACAAGGGAACGGTTATTTTTTTCAAACTTCTGTCATTGAATTTTGGCGACTTCGTGCTAATAGCTGCTTCGGGCCTCGACCTTAGCTGACAGGAGTGTCTGCAGTCCGATTGCAGTCCGATGTCCTGCTGCTGAAGCCCGTCTGCTTCCAGGCTTTGCACCCAGAGGTCAGAACAGGTGGTTTTTGAGTCACTGTTGCCTTTGTGTCATCTGGAAACAGCTTCACCATCCTCCTTAGACCTGTGCTGTAGATTCTGAACACAGAAAAATGTTTTGTTTATTTATAAAAAAGACATTTTTTACAAATGGTCATGTCAGTCACTATTATATGCTGCGGGCCAGTGAGCCAAGTCATGGGGGTTGTTTTCCCTAAATGGAAATGTTTTTCCATCACATCTTGTAAATGATTAATTTTCTGAGAGATACGAACTTCTTCTTCCCGTTTGAACATTCAAATCAGACTGTGAAGTCCAGTAAAAGTTTATTGTTCGTCAGAAAGAAACTCTTCTGTGAGAACAGCTTTGAACCGAGCATCACGGTCAGACATCCCGCTCAAGCTGGACGAGACGACCCACGCAAATGTAAGTTTCAGCTCCACGGCTGTCTTGGTTGTCGTTGGCATATTATTTCACATACGTAACTTCCGTTTCTATTTTGCTTTATCATTTAATGCTTTTCATTTACACTTAAAGAAACATGAGACAGTTTTGGAGTTGTCTCACAAATGATCTGCACATTCTAATAACTGGCAATAAATAAATAAATAAATAAATGATGAAATAAACTTTACCAGATGTAAAAATACAACTAACAATAATGTTATATAGTTAAAAAATACAGTATTTGCATACATCTCCACTGAGAAATGTAGAGAATGCTTCTGATTGTTTGCCATTTGGTCTGTGTTAAGGATCCATAGGGATCCATAAGGACCCATAAGGATCCATAAGGATCCATAAGGACCCATAGGGATCCATAAGGGCCCACAGGTGTCACGCCGCCTTTAATCGTCCTGGAAACTTCTCGACACACACAGTCCACTTTATCTGCGTTATACACCCCATATTTTTCCTTCTAGTAGAAATGGGTCTGGGTTCTTATGGGTTCTTACTCTCTCTTAAACACGTGGAATGGTTTAAAAAAAAAACAAAAAAAACCTTTACATGACGTGTTCAAATGTTCATCCAGCAGAAACAAACTGTTGAGTTCAAACAAGGATGATGTCTGACGGAGCAAAGCTGCAGTGGAGTCTCTTCCTGCTCTTGGTGGTGGGTAAGTGGATCTCTGTCGTTACAACTTGATCTTAATCATCTGCTTTTATGTTTTCATCAGGCAAAAAGTAAAGTATGAAGTTATATCCGGTTGTATGCTACTGAAAAGAGGATCATATAGTACTTTATGCATAAGTGAACTTGTTAGTTCTAGTGGTATTTTCTGTTTTCACAGGTCGGAGTTCGTTCATCACATGTCACCTCTATGAGTATCACTACATTGAAGACACGAAGAGCTGGTCTGAAGCTCAGAATCACTGCAGAGACAAATACACTGATCTGGCCACGATCTCCAACATGACAGACATGTCAAGACTCAGCGAATCAGCAAAGAACCGTCAAGAACCTGCTTGGATTGGTCTGCACAGCTGGACAGATTTCAACAACACCTGGTACTGGTCTCTGCCGGGTCTGGAGTTTAAAGAAAGTGACACAAACTGGGACAGAGATGAGCCAAACAATGCTGGAGGTAGTGAGAATTGTGGGGCTATAAGGAAAACTCTCAAGTGGTTGGATTTGCCCTGTAATGATAAGAAAAGCTTTGTCTGCTATAATGGTGAGAAAAGACACATTATTACTGTACTTATACCAAAAAAGCCTTTTTTACTTACTTAATTACTTGTCCTGGTTAAAGCACCAGGCTCATGTGTTTGTTTGTTTGTTTGTTTGTTGTGGTTTTTCCTGAATCCCTGAGGTCAGTCCTGGCTCCCCAGCTCTGAATTCCAGAAAAAATGTACCTCCTGCTCTTTTTCTTTATCTTGAGCCACTTAGACGTGGGTTTCTTAGTCCGCTCTATGTATGTTGGTGACATGAAAACTAGTTTGGTTTATCACACTGACAGCTGAGATCATCAGAGGTTGAATCTGACATGTCAGCTCGCTCCTGGACACCACTTCTACAAACATTTAAAAGATGGAGCGTCTTTAAAGTTTTTTAAAAGAATGTCATCATAGCTACCATGACTCTTTATTGATTGTGTCTCTTCCTGCTGTCTTTAGTTGTTGGTCTGGAGAAGAACTCCACATTAACTTAATTAAAGCTGACTGATAGCAGGATATTCTGGTGAGCTGCTGTAGGTAGAAATGTAGAGAAACACAAACGCTCTTCTGTAGGGGGGTTGATGCAACAGCGACTTCAGTTGAATCAGTTCAGCAGAGTTTGGATGAAGATTTTAATGAAGGAATATCTTTAAACGAGACATGATTCTTACATTTCTTAGTTTGAAATTTCTCAACAATATCAAAATCAAAGTGACAAAGTTGAAAAATGAATCGTCTCTAAAAGATGTTGACGACATTATTGATATTGAAACATTTCTGTAGTTAAAAGTCATGGAGAGTAAATTGTGTTGACAGATGTTCTTTTTACTCCACAGAAAACAACGAATCAAAGATGTTTTCTTTCATTAATCAATCGGGGACCTGGTTGGAGGCTCAGAGATACTGTAGAGAGCATCACACAGACCTGGCCAGCGGACCACAACAGTTACAAGAGCCCCAACTAGTGGAGCTGATCAAAATAAACGGAAATATATGGACAGATGTGTTCACTGGTCTGTTCAGAGACACCTGGAGGTGGTCGGATGGGAGCAGTTTCTCTTTCAGACACTGGAAACATCTGCCTGACAGGAATAAAGAGCACAGATGTGCCGTGATGGAGAAGGACGGGGATTGGAAAACTGATCATTGCAAAAAAGAAAAACCCTTCTTCTGTTATGATGGTGATTTTTTCTTTTCTCTTAAATTTAACACAACACCTTCAAATTAATGCAAGATGTATGTATCTGGAAGCAGAGTAAAACTCAACCTGAATGTTTTAGTTTGCCATGTTTCCACTTATTTCTTTCAGAAGTGAAGAAATGTGTTGTAAAAAAGAAAAAGGAGGTTAAAATAATACACTTGAAACTTGTAATCAGGATTATCATGAATAAATAGATGATAAATGTCACGTGAAGAACAGGTGAACCTTCTGTAGGCAGTTGTGTGTTTAAACAAACTACTTCTGTCTTGTGTAATAGTGACGTTCACCCCTGACTAGTGCTGGAAAGAGGACATGTCTCTATGTTGGAGGGTCTTTTACTTTATGGACATTACGCTCATTAAAAATGCTGACTTTTTACCATCTTTTCATTTGTCCAGTTCTCCTTTAAGATTCCAAGGTTTTCTTTCCCCCAAGTTCCTATTTAACAGACATTTATTGTTACTAAAGACACAAGTGAAGACATTTTTCCATTTTTCAGAACCGTTTCAGTGTCCATGAGTTCTCAGTCGTGACTTGAGCAGAGCTGATGTGACGGTTGCTTCATGTCCATTTCTTCCACAACAGATAAAGTGATCCTGGTTCAACAAAATCTGACCTGGGAGGATGCCTTATACTACTGTACAGAAAACCACCGCCACCTGGTCTCCATCACTAGCCTTGATGAGCAGAGATGGGTCCAGGAGAAAGTCAAGAACGCCACCACTGAAATGGTCTGGACGGGACTGCGCTACACCTGTACTCTGGATTTCTGGTTCTGGGTCAGTGATGAGGTGGTCACGTATACGAACTGGGACTCGGGTGTAGAGAAGGACGACTGTGACATGTCTGGAGCCGTGGACACGAGAGGAGGACACAAGTGGTTCAAAAGAAACGACATGGACAGGTTTAACTTCCTCTGTTCTGAGTAGTAAACCCACTCGGACCACTGCTGACGTTTATTTATTCTTCTTAATTTTGTTTTTTGTGATTTTATACTAAAAACTGCAACTTCTAGTGGAATGACATTTAATTACTTAAAACAGCAGTGGGTGTAGAGTAGCTACTATTTCTAGAGAGGTGGAGGCTGCATTTTCTGAGAAGTTTCTTTTTCAACACATCGTTTAAACCAATTAAGTAAAGTCCTTAAAAAGATGCAGGAATACCAAAAATCGCGCTGCAAATTAAAATGTAAGTTAGTTAAAAAACAGTGGAATCAAAGTGCCTTTTGTAGAGAGTTTTAGAGAGTTTTTGTAGAGAGTCCTTTAATCTTATAAAGTCCATAAATAGATGAAGATGCACAGATGTCACAAGTTTGCTTTGTTATTGATCTGGTGATGGTTATATATAAATAAAATCATTTCTCTGGTGTAATTAATGGTTTTGGAGTTTTAATAACTGAATTTTCTGTTGAATTAATATTTGAATCACTCAATGGTCCCGCATAAACATATTAAACATATTCAAAGCAGAAACTATATCAATATATACACATATGTATAGCGGTGGCGGTTTCTTTATAAAGGCGATTGAGCGACGCAGCAGCACTAGGAAAAGCTTTCATTTCTTCATTCGTGTGAAGCTCCGTTACAGTTGTGAGTGAGAAGCAGGTTGAGCTGCCGCTGTGTCTTATTGCTCACTCAGCTTCAGGCCATCAACACTGGAATGTTTTTCATGGCTTCATTATTTTGAAGTTGTGTGCAGCTTCTCCTTTTGGCATATTCAAATCAGCTGTGAGGTGGAAATAAGAGTTCTTTCTTTTAGATGTAAGTTTTCATTCAGTCTGTGTCTTTGAAAGTCTGTCTCTTTCATAACATTTCACCATTTCATAACAACTTTCATGTTAAGCGTTATTTTATAGTATTGGGGCTTCATTTGGGGAGCAACAGTTTATCAGGTATAAGATGGAGGTGTGTTTGAGTGACTGAGTGTGTTTTCTACGACGCTCAGCCACTCTGATACCCGTGTTTGTATGAATAAAGTTCCCCAAATACTCCAGAGAGAAGCCTGATGAAACTCTGGTGATCTACGGCAAATGTTCGCCCATCAATTTTCTGACCGTGTACAAAACACTCTCCAAGACTTTATTTAGCACAAAAAACCGTCACCGTCCACCTCTGTGGAGAAAACAGCAGGACGTCCAAGAACCGGCAACATGTCTACACACATTTCAAGATGTATCTCATGCAGTAGCAAGATTGGAAAATTATAACTCAGTAGTCTCTGAACATTCTCATTTGTTGAATATCTGTGATTTCTTTCAGCTTTCTGCTGAGAAGACCGACCAGAACCCCACTTGAAATGAAACTGAACTGAACTTTAAACACTTGATTGGACACAGACTTTGTTATGTCATTGTAAAACAGAAAAATCAGAAAAACATAGAAATATGATTTGTTTCTGTCCAGCATTATTTTATACAAACATGTTCTTCATTTTTCTCTACCGCTGAAGTCTTCACTAGCAGACAGGGATCCTGGTGATCAACTATTGTTGCCACCAAAGTATTAATCGATGCTGCACTAAAACATCTCATCTCCAAATTGTGTCATCAAAAAACTTGGAGATATAAACACCAGTTTTACTCTGAACTGGGATTGTAACAGGGTGATCAAACCACAGCAGAAACAGAAAAACCACACGTATAACCAGACAAAAGGAGAAGACCTGGGGAACATGGTGTATGCAGAGCATCAAGTTGCTTCAAACATCTGTAACTCAGGGAAATTAGTTCAAACAGCAGAGCGCTCGCTCTAGACCGATGCCCTCATTCTCCACGTTCAACTCTTTAGAAAGTTGTCCACATGTTTTTCTCTATGGTCCCTCCTCTTTACACACTTTATTAGTTTTTCAGAAGATCTCATCAGACCAGACTGTTAAACAGCTGTTTGTTGTGAACAGAACCTCCGGTTCCACTGAGATTTGAACTCAGATTGCTGGATTCAGAGTCTAGAGTGATAACCATTACACCATGGAACCAGACAATGTTAGATCTTCTGGATCTACACTGAACATGTTAGAATTCATTTTAGAGAAGGTCAGCTGTCATCAAAGCATTTGGAAGACTGAAAAGGATTAGAAATACTGCACAATTCAGCACTGGTGTATAATAATATACAAGATGAGTTTTTGTTCATCTTGATTCAGTCTGGAGGGATGTTGCAGTGTGGAGGCAGAATCTCCTGTAACATGTCCTGCTGTCAAATATGAGTGTTGGAGGGTCCAGCATTTCAGCACTGGACAGCAACCGTTAATAAGAGCTTATCAGCAGCACTACTAACTCTTCATCTTCCTCCTCCTCTTCATTACATAAACATTGTGCTGAAAAGGACATTTCTGAGAGATCACAAGAACAAGGAAATATAACTGGTCTATATAACAGGTCTACAGGCATATAGGATAACCCTCAGCTTTTGTTTTTAAATTTAGTATTACAAAATAACAAGAAGAACAGTAGTTGGACCTCTGATCACACTCGTGTTTCAGAGTCGTCTCCACTGGAAGGTTCAGACCCCCCAGTCACTGGAACTGGATCTATAACGTTGTCCTATACAACCACAAGTTGATAAGTTAAGGCGGCGTTTGTTGGTTGTCATATAATTACAAATACATACTGCACTTATGTTGACTCCGCCTCCTGGGATTCTGTGTCATTGAGTTTTACTTAAAGGGTGTTGAGGTGCTGCTGAAGGAGTTCTGGTTATTTGGTGTGTTTCTCATGTTTGTGTTGCTGTGTGGTTCCTTGTTTTTATGAGATGATAGTGGGAGCTGCCCTGATATCAACTGTCTTCATCATCTTCTAACTTCGGTTCTGAAACAGAAACAGAACAGAGCAACAAACTCAAACACAATCCTAGATCCAAAGCAATCTGGTGATGACATAAGTTGATCAAAATAACCAAAACAAAATAAAACAAAAACATTTTAATACATGGAAATCTTCATCTTCCAGGGATCCAAGTTACCAGGAGGTTGAGGCTGGTGGATCGTTTGAGTTCAGGACGTCTGAATTACAGTGGACTCTTCTGATCGGGATCTGAACTAAGTCTGGTATTACTGGAAGATCATTTTGTGGTCACTCATTAAAATCAGGCCAAACACATTAAATATGAGAACCAGACTCTTGATTTCAATCAATAAACAACTGATCTCCTCTTCCTCAGCTGAAGCTCTGGACCTTCCTGAAGCAGTCGAGGTGCCGTACTCCACGTTCCAGATGTTCCCAGAGGATGTGTTCGTGACCGGGCTGCCAGAGGGAATCCAGGGTACATACAGCTGTCCTTAAGTTAAATTTAATGCCTTTATTTACTACCTTCAGAATTTTTTTAAAACCTCCACAACACTGAGTTGCAAATTCAATTCAATTCAATTATATTTATATATCATCTATTACAACACTGAACTGGCATCTGCTCGTTTAGCTGTTGCTGATGTCACTTCACAAACTGGCCTCCACTACATGAACGGGTGACCTGACTTGTTTGATTTTAACATAAACCTGTGCTACAGGCCTAATGTGAACTCATGAGTCTGTCATGAAACATCAACACGAGTGGCCCAGTCTTGTTGATGCCACCAACAAGCAGTTTTTGAAGAATGAAGCTAATCCTAATCCGGTGATGAACCCGGTGTAAGGATCATTATCTGCTCCAAACAGTCAGCTGAAGGGAATGCAGGGATCCGTCTGACGCACTTGTGCAACATAAAAAACGTTGCTTCAGTTCTCTTTGTTAAGGATATTTATTTACTCTTTCCTTGAAAAAAATACATTTCCTCATGTATAGTTATTGAACTGGGTTGATTTGAATTTACATTTTGTTGCATTTAATCTTGCGGTCAAAAAAACAAAAAGACACCCACCTCCCTTCTCTGCAACAAGCACAAAAAACAAAACCAACACCACCCACACCAGCTCCCCAGGTAGATCCAGGTGATTTTCAGCCCCGGTGATGCACTCAGACCACACCCACCTGTTGCATCAGAGCAAGACATTCCTGCTCCTACACCCAGTTTTGTCCTTACCACATGGGAAAGACTTTGCGATGTCAGAGTCGGGAAACATTTTATTAAATAGCTTCTGAATTCCTTCATTGGAGTTCAGTGAGTGGTGTTTAACTGCAGTGTTCAGACACTCGTCTGTATGAGATCAAGCTGAAAATGGAGCAGGGCGAGTGCGGGTGGTCCACAGAAACCTCCTCCTGCCATGCAACTTCTTACCGTGGACAAAGAAAGCTTACAAGCAGACAAGAGAAGGAAGAGACAAAGAAACAACAAAGACAGACATCTTAAAAAGGAGCAAGTGCACAGTTCAGGGGATGATGATGACTGGAGAGGCATCAAAGGATGGACAACAGATCTCCAGGAACAAGGTGTCCAGCATCAGAGGGGAAATGAAGCCACAAACTGATCCAGGGAACACTGCAGCAGGATACCAGGACCAGAGAATGGGAGGGACCGGCTTAGTGAGGACACTGAGACACACGGGAATGAATATTCTCAAGATGGAAAACTCAGTCTTCAGCCTGAAACTGACAGCAGTGGTCAAGAAGATGGTCACTAACAAACAGTCAGCTAACGAGAAGAGAAAGTATCTGTTCAGAATGAAACAACCAAAGTTGAGGTTTACTTCCCATCAGTACGGTCGGCCTACTATGACATCTGACTGAAACGTTCTATACAGTTGTAGGATAAATGTCAGTAACGTTAGTAGAACGTGTTCAGTTCAGACTTTTCATTACTGTCAAGACAACAACGTCCTTTAATGTTGAGACCTTTAGGTGTTTTCCTCAAAGATGGAATAGAAATGAGTTTGTTATGAGGGGAACAAGTCACGGGTGGCAAAGGCTCCTGTCCCAGATGTTAAATAGGAGGTGAGAACTCCGTTAAAACGCCTCAGTCAGAGGGATGCAGATACCTGTGGAGTGATGGATGTCGCAGTGGACTGTCATCGTGCACAACAGCAGATACAAGCATGTGGCAGCAGTGGGAGACACCGGTCATATGAGATGCTGTGGCAACAGTCATGTCTTCTTCTAGACTTCTGTTCAACTCTGACTCCTGTGTAGATGTGACCTGCCTGAATGCAAAAAGAAATGTCACACTTTGACGTAGTCGGGTTGCCTTTTAATTTTTAGGGGAGAGTGTAAGGAGAAGAAATGAATATTGGTACAAGAAATGAGTTTTTGTAAAATGAGTCACCATCCTTATAATATTTTCTGCTCTTATATTGGTGTTTCTTTAGTGTTATGTTTTTTAACTGTGTTCCCATCCCCATAACGCTCAGCACTCCGCTTGGAGAGCACGTGTTGCTGTTCTTCTGACTCGCCACAAGACGGAGGATCCTTTACTGAGCAGGACAGAAAAGCGGAGTCTGCTGGGCCACTTGCTGTCTGAAACACACCCAGACAGACGTGTTCACTGTGTGTTTTGTCTGTGTTCCAGAGAAGCCGCGTATTAAACTGAGTTCACTGAAGGCAAATATAACGTCCACTCTCATCGGGGTCATCCTTCTTCAAGGGTGCAACATGAGGAGCAGGTGTGCAGCAGCAGCTCCTGAACCAGCTGGTCAGCCGCGCTGCCCAGACTCTGCAAAAGACTCACAAACCCCACAAAACACAAGCAGAACACCAGCAGAACACCCTCCAGCAGCATATGTGGTTAATTGGGTCTGTTCTCTCTCTGTTCCTAAAACTCATGCTCACCTGAAGGCAGTGGTGGGATTTCAACCCACACCTCTGTTGAGACTGGAGCCTTAATCCAGCGCCTTAGACCGCTCAGCCACACTACCACTGCTGGTTGGAGGAAAACTGATTCTTGTGATTCCTGAATGATCAGGCCTGGGTGGATATGATCATGTTTCATTTGACTACAATCCACTTCAAAGATCCTGCTGTCAGTCAGGACGCTGCTGATCCTCAGTGAGTTGGATGAGTATAGTGGAGGATGAGAGGGATGAGAAGGAATCAGAAGGAACCACCATCAGGTGGAACCACCATCAGGTGGAACCACCATCAGGTGGAACCACCATCAGATGGAACCTCCATCAGTTGGAAAATTCCTCAGATGGAACCACCGTCAGGTGGAACCACCGTCAGGTGGAACCACCGTCAGATGGAACCACCATCACATGGAACTACCATCAGATGGAACATCCAGCAGTTGGAACCCCCATCAGATGGAATCACTTAATTGGAACCACCATCAGATGGAACCACCATCAGATGGAACCACCTTCAGAAGGAACCACCATCAGATGGAACATCCATCAGTTGGAACCACCATCAGATGGAACCACCATCAGATGAAACCACTTAGTTGGAACCACCGTCAGATGGAATCCCTATCAGGTGGAACATTCATCAGGTGGAACCACCATCAGATGAAACCACTTAGTTGGAACCACCGTCAGGTGGAACATCCATCAGTTGGAACCACCATCAGATGAACCCACTTAGACTCTGAGTGCAGTCTCTGCTCCTGCACATCCAGAGGAGACAGTGCAGCTAGGAGGGCGCTCTAGGCTGGGTGGGTAACGCATTGCGTCACTTCCTGTTTGTTGTTCGCGGTCTGTGTCTGTCTGCACGGCGTTACGGGCTCTGATTCTTCGAATCCTTATACTCTGATTTTGGTTTGTTTTGATAATAAAACACTACATCTTGTAAACTTCTCTTTGAATCGAGCACTTGTACCTTTTCTCTTATTTAACTTTCATTTCCACCAGTCACCGGTACAGGTACCGCCTCCTGTCCTCTCAGCATGGCCTCCTCTCCCACCGTTTCTCCTTCTTACTGCTCAGTGTGTGAAATGTTTAGTTATTCCTCTGCCTCCTTTAGTGAAGACGGTAAGTGTATAAAATGTAGTTTGTTTGTAGCTTTGGAGGCGAGGCTCAGTGAGTTAGAGGTCCGGTTCCGCCAAATAGACCATAGTCCGGTTGACTTGGTAGCTCGTCAGGCTGAAGTAGCGGCGGACCGGCCAGGTGCAGCTGCTGGTAGCTGCCCCCCTGCAGCCCCCGAGCAGCCGGGCAGTCAGGGCGGCTGGGTGACGGTTCGGAGGAAGCGTAGTCCCAAAAGGCGCACGGAACACCACCATTCGCTTCACGTGTCTAACCGTTTTTCCCCACTCAGCGACACACCCGCTGAGAAACCGACCTTGGTGATTGGCGACTCTATTTTGAGGCATGTGAGGCCGACTCCAGCGACCATAGTTAGGTGCATCCCGGGGGCCAGAGCGGGCGACGTCGAAGCAAACTTGAAGCTGCTGGCAAAGGGTCATCGTAAATTCAGTAAAGTTATCATCCATGTCGGCGCTAATGACACCCGGCTACGCCAGTCGGAGGTCACTAAAATCAATATTGTCTCGGTGTGTAACTACGCCAAAACCATGTCGGACTCCGTAGTTTTCTCTGGTCCCCTCCCCAATCTGACCGGTGATGACATGTTTAGCCGCATGTTGTCGCTCCGTCGCTGGTTGTCTCGGTGGTGTTCAGAAAACGACGTGGCCTTTATTGACAATTGGAAGACGTTTTGGGGAAAGCCTGGTTTGATTAGAAGAGACGGCATTCATCCCACCCGGGATGGTGCAGCTCTTATCTCTAGAAATCTGGCTGATATTATTAGATCCTCCCCCTGACAATCCAGGGTCCAGGCCGGGGTGCAGAGCTGCAGTCTTACACGCTTCTCTGCTGCTTCTCGAGGACTATCGCCTGCCAATAAAAAGGTAGAAGTAAATGATGTAATTGGAGATTCTAACGAGGTGCCAAGTAAAATAGATTTAGTATCGATTCCCCATCCTCCAAATCTTCACCAAGCGCGACGTAATAGAGGCGTTAACCAAAATAACCTCGTAAAAATAAAAACAAATACGCATTTAGTGCGAACTAAAGACCAAACAATTAGATGCGGATTACTAAATATACGATCTTTAAGCTCCAAGTCTCTATTAGTAAACGATCTAATTACTGAGACCCGGAGTGACATTTTCTGCCTAACAGAAACGTGGCTCCAAGAGGAAGAGTTTGTTAGTTTAAATGAATCGACGCCGTCCAGTTACGTTAATTATCATATTCCTCGAATCACAGGTCGAGGTGGAGGAGTAGTGGCGATCTACGACTCCAGTCTTACAATAAAATCCAAACCTAAATGCGATTATAATACATTTGAAAGCCTCACGCTTAGCTTAAAACTGCCGAGCTGGAAATCAGAGAAGCCAGTCTTGTTGGTGGTAGTTTACCGGCCTCCTGCTGGAGCTTATCTGGAGTTTCTGTCTGAGTTCTCAGATTTCTTATCTAGTTTATTGATCAGTACAGATAAAGTCATCATAGTGGGCGACTTTAACATTCATATGGATGTTGACAACGACAGTCTTAAGTTGGCTTTTGATTCTCTTCTAGAATCGATGGGGATTTTACAAAAAGTTAACGAACCGACGCATTGTCTTAATCATACTCTTGATCTGGTCCTCGTCTACGGTGTAGAACTTGATAATCTGTTAGTGTCACATGTAAACTCCCTCCTATCCGACCACTATTTAATAACGTTTGAATTCAACATTGTCAACGTTACGCATAATAGGAGGAATTACTTTAGCAGGTGTCTATCCGATAAAGCTATCACTAAATTTAGGGAGGACGTTGCTCTTCATCTTCTTACAGAGGAACATAGTGAAGCAGTTGAGGGCTGTGACCTCGGTTCTACCTCTGCAGACGTTGATTTCCTTGTTGGTAGCACTGCAGATGTGTTGCATACAGCTTTAGATGTAGTTGCTCCTTTGAGAAAGAGGGTCTCTAACCATAGGAGCTTAACTCCCTGGTTTAACTCACATATTCGTATGTTAAAACAGAAAGTGCGTAAAATGGAAAGAAAGTGGTACTCTAGTAGGTCTGTAGATATTTATTATGCATGGAAAGATAGTCTAATAGTGTATAAAAAAGCGCTTCGCAAAGCTAGAACAGCCTATTATTCAGTGTTAATAGAGGATAATAAAAATAACCCACGTTTTCTGTTCAGCACTGTAGCCAGGCTGACAAAGAGCCACAACTCTGTTGAGCCGTGCATCCCTGCAGCTCTCAGTAGTGAAGACTTTATGAGCTTCTTTAGCATTAAAATTGTCAGAATTAGAGAGGAAATCGGCCAGGCCCTCCCGGCAGTGGCTGTGGGCATTTCTTCAACTTCGGCGACTCCCTTATGCTCTGACCTGACTCTAGACTGTTTTGTTCCTGTTGACCTCTCTGAGCTGACCTCAGTCGTCAATGGATCTAAATCATCCACGTGTCTGTTAGACCCAATCCCTACTCGACTACTCAAAAATGTTTTCTCTCTGATTGGACCGACAATACTGAAACAGATCAACTTGTCCCTAGTCTTAGGATATGTACCACAGGCTTTTAAAGTCGCAGTAATCAAACCATTACTTAAAAAACCCTCTCTTGACCCAGACATTTTAGCTAACTATAGACCAATTTCCAACCTTCCATTTATCTCTAAAATTCTGGAAAGGGTAGTTGCAAGCCAGCTGTGTGAGCATTTGTATAGAAATGATCTATTTGAAATTTTTCAGTCAGGGTTCAGAATGCATCATAGCACAGAAACAGCACTGGTTCGAGTCTCGAATGACCTTCTTATGGCCTCAGATAATGGGTTAGTGTCCCTACTGGTTCTGCTGGACCTCAGCGCTGCTTTTGATACTATAGATCACAGCATTTTACTGCAGAGGCTAGAGTATGTTGTTGGGATTAAAGGGACAGCTCTAGATTGGTTTAAATCATATCTGTCTGATAGATTCCAGTTTGTTCATGTTCATGAGGTTTCTTCCGTACAGACGAGGGTCTGCTATGGTGTCCCGCAGGGTTCAGTGCTAGGGCCAATCCTGTTCAGTTTATACATGCAGCCCTTGGGAAGTATTATCCGGAACCACGGCATTAATTTTCATTGTTATGCTGATGATACGCAGCTGTATCTGTCTATGAAGCCAGATGAAACAGAACCATTAGACAAACTTCAGATGTGTATTAAGGACATCAAGGACTGGATGTCCAGAAATTTTTTGCTACTAAATTCTGATAAAACAGAAGTTGTTGTTTGTGGTCCCAAACACCTCAGGAAGGGATTAGATGGTCTTGCGATGGCCTCCAGTAAAACTGTGCGAAACCTTGGCGTTATATTTGATCAGGATTTGTCATTTAAACAGCATATTAATCAGGTTTGTAAAACTGCGTTTTTCCACCTCCGTAATATCGCAAAGATTAGGAGCATCCTCTCGCAGAGTGATGCCGAAAAACTAATTCATGTGTTCGTATCTTCTAGACTAGATTACTGTAACGTGTTGTTGGCTGGATGTCCAAGTAATTCTCTTAACAGCCTCCAGCTGATCCAAAATGCAGCAGCGTGAGTGCTGACAGGAACCAACAAGAGAGACCACGTCTCTCCAGTTTTAGCTTCCCTCCATTGGCTCCCTGTAAAATTTAGAATCCAATTCAAAATTTTATTACTGGCATATAAAGTCCAAAATGGCCTAGCGCCGCGATATTTGCAAGACCTGATAGTACCGTACGTTCCTAATAGAGCTCTCCGTTCTCAGAGTGCAGGTTTACTCGTAGTTCCTAGAGTATCGAAATGTAGATTTGGAGGACGGGCTTTCTGTTATCAGGCACCATCACTCTGGAACCAACTTCCAGTTTGGGTTAAGGAGGCTGACACCACCTCCACCTTTAAAACCAACCTTAAATGTTTCTGTTTAATAAAGCATATAGTTAGTGTACATTTAGTACCTTAATGTGTCAGGGCCAGTAGTCAAAGCTGCAGCTACAGGACCAGATTAGAGCAGCTTATTTTAAACATAGCTTCGGTGTAGATATGCTGTTATAGGCCTATGCTGCAGGGGGGCACCAACATGATCCACTGAGTGGTGCCTTTCACCTTCTCTGTTTCTCTTTGCCTTCTCTGTCTCTTCTTCACCTCAACCCTCATTTATTAACAATATCCCATAAACTTAATTGTGGTCCATTGTTCTGGTAGTTTTTTGTGCTTGTCTGGCCCTTCTTTTCCTCTTCTTTGCATGTCCTGCGGACCAGAGCCTCAGGAGCTGCTTGCTGACCTGCAGTTCCGCCTCTGACCATCCCAGTGTCTGCCTTCACCTGTCTGTGTGGATGTCTGTTGGATGTTTGCTGACACCCCGACCTGCAGTCCTCATCCCCTTGTATCACCGTCTATCCATATATCACCCATATTCACAGAAGTCTAATTGGACTACCAAGGACAGTTACTAATGTATCCTATCTTGTACCTTTGACGGTGTCTCTATGTCTCTATTCTTTCTTATTTCTTGCTCTACCCGGCTGGCCTTCGGCAGGAGGGTCCCCCCTCATGAGCCAGGTCCTGCTCAAGGTTTCTTCCCTCTTAAAGGGGAGTTTTTCCTTGCCACTGTTTGGCTTACGGTTTTTCTTCCACTAGGGGAGTTTTTACCTGCCGCTGTTTATGTAATAATTGCTCGGGGGTCATGTTCCGGGTCTCTGGAAAGCGCCTAGAGACAACTTGTGTTGTAATAGACGCTATATAAATAAAATTGAATTGAATTGAAAAATTAGTTGGAACCACCGTCAAATTGAATCACTATCAGGTGGAACATTCATCAGGTGGAACCACCATCAGATGAAACCACTTAGTTGGAACCACTGTCAGGTGTAACCACTTAGTTGGAACCACCGTCAGGGGGGACCACCATCACATGGAACTACCATCAGATGGAACATCCATCAGTTGGAACCCCCATCAGATGGAACCACTTAATTGGAACCACCATCAGATGGAACCACCATCAGGTGGAACATCCATCAGTTGGAACCACCATCAGATGAAACCACCATCAGATGAAACCACTTAGTTGGAACCACCATCAGGTGGAACATCCATCAGTTGGAACCACCATCAGATGAAACCACCATCAGATGAAACCACTTAGTTGGAACCACCGTCAAATTGAATCACTATCAGGTGGAACATTCATCAGGTGGAACCACCATCAGATGAAACCACTTAGTTGGAACCACCGTCAGGTGGAACCACTTAGTTGGAACCACCGTCAGGTGGAACCACTTAGTTGGAACCACCGTCAGGGGGAACCACCATGACATGGAACGCCCATCAGATGGAACATCCATCAGTTGGAACCCCCATCAGATGGATCCACTTAATTGGAACCACCATCAGATGGAACCACCATCAGGTGGAACATCAATCAGTTGGAACCGCCATCAGATGGAACCACCATCAGTTAGAACAAGGCAGAGCCTCACCATGGCCAACATTCATCAGATGGAACCACTTAGTTAGAACCACCGTCAGGTGGAACCACCATCAGATGGAACCACCATCAGGTGGAACATCCATCAGTTGGAACCGCCATCAGATGGACCCCCCATCCGTTAGAACAAGGCAGAGCCTCACCATGGCCAACATTCATCAGATGGAACCACTTAGTTGGAACCACCGTCAGGTGGAACCACCATCAGATGGAACCACTTAATTGGAACCACCATCAGATGAAACCACCATCAGATGAAACCACTTAGTTCGAACCACCGTCAAATTGAATCACTATCAGGTGGAACATTCATCAGGTGGAACCACCATCAGATGAAACCACTTAGTTGGAACCACTGTCAGGTGTAACCACTTAGTTGGAACCACCGTCAGGGGGGACCACCATCACATGGAACTACCATCAGATGGAACATCCATCAGTTGGAACCCCCATCAGATGGAACCACTTAATTGGAACCACCATCAGATGGAACCACCATCAGGTGGAACATCCATCAGTTGGAACCACCATCAGATGAAACCACCATCAGATGAAACCACTTAGTTGGAACCACCATCAGGTGGAACATCCATCAGTTGGAACCACCATCAGATGAAACCACCATCAGATGAAACCACTTAGTTGGAACCACCGTCAAATTGAATCACTATCAGGTGGAACATTCATCAGGTGGAACCACCATCAGATGAAACCACTTAGTTGGAACCACCGTCAGGTGGAACCACTTAGTTGGAACCACCGTCAGGTGGAACCACTTAGTTGGAACCACCGTCAGGTGGAACCACTTAGTTGGAACCACCGTCAGGGGGAACCACCATGACATGGAACGCCCATCAGATGGAACATCCATCAGTTGGAACCCCCATCAGATGGATCCACTTAATTGGAACCACCATCAGATGGAACCACCATCAGGTGGAACATCAATCAGTTGGAACCGCCATCAGATGGAACCACCATCAGTTAGAACAAGGCAGAGCCTCACCATGGCCAACATTCATCAGATGGAACCACTTAGTTAGAACCACCGTCAGGTGGAACCACCATCAGATGGAACCACCATCAGGTGGAACATCCATCAGTTGGAACCGCCATCAGATGGACCCCCCATCCGTTAGAACAAGGCAGAGCCTCACCATGGCCAACATTCATCAGATGGAACCACTTAGTTGGAACCACCGTCAGGTGGAACCACCATCAGATGGAACCACTTAATTGGAACCACCATCAGATGAAACCACCATCAGATGAAACCACTTAGTTCGAACCACCGTCAAATTGAATCACTATCAGGTGGAACATTCATCAGGTGGAACCACCATCAGATGAAACCACTTAGTTGGAACCACCGTCAGGTGGAACCACTTAGTTGGAACCACTTAGTTGGAACCACCGTCAGGGGGAACCACCATCACATGGAACTACCATCAGATGGAACATCCATCAGTTGTAACCCCCATCAGATGGAACCACTTAATTGGAACCACCATCAGATGGAACCACCATTAGGTGGAACATCAATCAGTTGGAACCGCCATCAGATGGAACCACCATCAGTTAGAACAAGGCAGAGCCTCACCATGGCCAACATTCATCAGATGGAACCACTTAGTTGGAACCACCAGCAGATGGAACCACCGTCAGGTGGAACCACCATCAGATGGAACCACCATCAGGAGGAACCACCATCAGGTGGAACCACCATCAGATGGAACCACTTAATTGGAACCACCATCAGTTAGAACCACCATCAGTTAGAACAAAGCAGAGCCTCACCATGGCCAATATAAGACCTCTGGGCATCTGGAATACCAATCAAAAGGAATGAAAAAAAAAAAAAAAAACAACTAACCCTAACAGCCTACAAGCAGCACATTTGTAGGAGACTTTGTAATTTAATTTTAATTATGTTCCAAAATTTTTATTTTGTTTCTGTCAGATAAGAACCTAACTCGTTTACTTTACTTTCAGTTCATGTTTCCTGACAGTCCCAAAATCAAAGTAAATAGTAAATAGTAAGTAGAGGCAATGTCATGACAAAAGGTCATTGTTTTTTTTATTTTTAATCCCAAGATGATGAAATAATCAAAGATGAAAAACTTCATTGCTAAGACTATTTTTATATTTGAAGTTTTCATTATAAACTTAGTTTCTTTCAAACGTTTTTCATAAAAACATTTTTTTCTACTTCTACTACTAAAAATAAAATTTTAATTCTAACCATTTAGATATATATATTTATCCTTCGTGTTACTTTATTTCATTCATAGCTCCACAGCTGCATCAGCTCATCAGAGTCCACAGTTGATGCTCTTCATTCCGTTCAACAGCAACACTTATCTATTTATTTATCTATTAAAAGTGTCATTGTATGTGGATAATCTGTAAACCGCAGTGCAATAACTATATTTAATTTAGTTCTACTGGACAATATATTCTTTAAGATTGTATATTTTGCTATTCAATTTTAGTTAGTTTTTTTCCTCTCAGCTACAACCAGTTTTCCAAATGATCAATGATAATTTGTTTAACCTGATAAATTCAGTGTCATTTTATAATTGTAGGATATGAGGCACAAACATATAATTTGAACTAAAACATAGTTTAAACTAACCCAACTGTATGAACTCGAAGCTCGTCTCTAAATCTAACTCTTCCATCTGCAGGCCTAAACAACTGCTTTTTACTGAAAATTGCATCTTTATGAAGTAGAAAGCGGTTTCAAGCGTTTCTGTTGAGTGAATCTGCAGAATTCTCCGATAACACCGTTTTTCTGGATTTTTGCAGGACAACTGTTGGAATTTGCATATCCCCGTAGTGCTGCTTTACAACTGTTAAGAATCTGGTCGTTATGGTGTACAGAAGAGAGTATTATGAGAGTTATAACAGATGAGTATTGAAAAGTCAAGTTTCCTTCATACGATATGTTGCATCGGGCCGTGTACACACCCACATTTTAGGTCAGAAGAAAAAAGGTGGAGGTAGAACACGGTAGCGGGAGGTGGACAGCACCTCCCCTTTCCTTACGCGACGTCCGTGACTGTGATTCTCTGTATACTTGATATTGAACATCAGTTCCAAAATCTGTTTGCCCTTTTACACTTTAAGTGGACGTTCGGTCACTTTTCTGGCATTTAGGTTTACTTTAGAACTGGTTCTCGCGCTCGCTCCAGCAGAACCCTCACTTATGAAACATGCTCCACACTTACAACGTAATCGCAAGGTTTTACTTGGCAAGTTCAACACCGATTCTATTATATTCATGTTAGTAAATGTAATCGTTTGAAATTCAAGGACACCACATTACCTTAATCAATACACTCATGTGGGAAACGTAAAAGTATCTTTAGAATAACTTTATACGTTCAGTTTTCTGTCCTGTACCGGCCGAGGAAAACATTTTTGTTTTTTTTTTCGTCCGAACCTTCCGTTGTTTTTATACGAGAAGTCTGTCCTAAATACAACTAAGAAAAAAAACAAGTCTCACATATCTGTAAATGGACAAATATTCTACGAACTATTTCATGAGGAACTATCTAACATTTATGAGCAGTAGATAAAAGGGAACGTTGCCTGGATTCACTTAGACTAAAAAAAAAAAAAAAAAAAACATGCCGCTTTATTTATTCTATGTAAAACTGTTCAGTTACAAGCCAGGTGATGTAAAAGTAAAAAAAAAAAAAAAAAATCCATCTTCCCTTTCAATGTTCTCATCCTCAACATGGCATAACAGGACAACGGAAATATGTTCAAAACTTTAAAAAAAAATAAGTGAAAGTCAAAATCTGAGCTCTGTGAGAACAGATTAAGCAATGAGTGACCAGTACATATGATGAGATTACTTAAGCTTGGAAATGATCAAGTAACAAATCTATCACGGCAACGTCCGTCACATTTATTCCTGCGGGCAAACGTTTGAGCGGTCCAATCCTGAGGCCACATCTTCTTCATCAGGAGGACAGGCGACGAAATCTGCCAGCATGGAGACCATGGTTTTATCATCCGGCTGTGAGAGACAGGAAAACTGTGGTTAGACGACGGACCAGCGACGGACCAGCGACGGACCAGCGACGGACCAGCGACGGACCAGCGACGGACCAGCGACGGACCAGCGACGGACCAGCGACGGACCAGCGACGGACCAGCGACGGACCAGCGACGGACCAGCGACGGACCAGCGACGGACCAGCGACGGACCAGCGACGGACCAGCGACGGACCAGCGACGCCCACAGCGCGTTGCCACGCCGCCACGCACGCACACATTTATGTCACTTGTAGTTAGTAGTTGAACTCGTTCACCTTTTTCTTGTCGGTGCCTTGTTCAGCTTCGTGCTCCCTCTGCCCGTCCTCTCTCTTTCTCTTCATTCCCTTCCTTTCCTCTCCATCACTTTCCCCTGCTTGTTCTTCTTGCATCCGAGTCTGTTCTGCTTCACCAGCGTCCCTTTTATGAGCATTAGTCTGCCCTGACTCTTCAGCACTGTGATCCACTGAAACGTCACGGTCCGCTGCTGCCGAGCGTTCGTCCGGATCACTCGATGGATTTTGATCTCTCGCTCCATCGTCCGTTGCAGTTTCAGTCACAGACTCCTGTTGAGTTAAAAGGAAAACATAGATAGATCAGGTTAGATAGTCTAAGGGATCATTTGTGTGGTTTACAGGTGATTTTGAGAAGCAGTGGCTCCTACCTGCTGACTTTGACTGGTTGCGTGTTTTTCCGAGGAAACTTCCAGCTCTATCTCCTTGACACCTTGTTCCCATAAACTCACATCCTGCTGAAGGCTCCTGACTGGCCCAGCACCCTCCTCACTGGTTTCCAACCTCTCCTCCAGTGCTCCTCCAGTGACGCACAGGATCTGTGGCATGGTGGGATCGTCCATGCTTTCATTCTCCTCCTCTCCTTCCCCCTCCTGTTCCTCCTCCAGGACTCCTATGCTCTCCACCTCCTGCACCTTCACCGTTTCCTTCCCAAACACTGTCCTGCTAGTCTGAAGCTCCTCTATCCCCCCTTCTCCATCTCCATCCACACTACACCCAGTCATCCCATCTTCATCCACTGCTGCTGGGATCACATTCCCCTCTTCTATCTCCACATCTCCTGACTTGTCCTCCGTCCCCTCCAGTGGTGGCATGTCCCCATCCTCTTCTTCCTCAAGTTCTTCACCCTCTTCTTCAAAGTCCTCATACTCCCCCCTAATATAAAACTCGTCACTCCCTTCTTCTTCATCATCATCCTCATCAATCCCTTCCTCCTCCTCCTCGTCCTCTTCCTCCTCCTCCTCCTCTTCTTCTTCCTCCAGCTCTTCATCATCTTCCATATCCTCCTCGTCCTCCTCCTCATCATCGGTGCTGTTGATGTTGATGATGGCGGACTCTTCGTTGCTGGCAGGTGTGGGCGGGTGCTGTTGGAGAGTCCGCCCCTGCTGACTCAGCTGATTCTGCAGCTGGTGCACCTGGAGCGGCAGAGTCATCGGGGCGCTTTGGTCTGTGGTTGGGGGCTGCATTAGCATTTGCTGGAGCTGGGGCTTTCCAGACAATGAGTCCCCCAGACCAGCCAGCGGATCTGCGACTGCGCTGGAATTCAAGGATGGCACCAGGGAAACCACCGAGGCACTGGACGAAGGGAAGGAGTTGATAGGATTGCTGGAAGTGGTGAGGTCATTGGGGAAAGACGCTACATTAATACTGGCTGCTGCTGCTGCGGGGTCGGAGGTGACAGAATCTCCTCCGGCTAATGCGACGCCGGTGCCACCTGGTGGAGCAGAAAGCAGGTTCTGAGAGTTTACCGCGTCATCCTGCTTGTTCTCAATGTCGAGCATCCCAGGAGGAACGATGACCACGCTATCATCCGAGTCACTTGCCAGTGAGATCTCCACGTCATCTGCTTCCTCTTTGTCGTAGCGGACAAACACGGGTCTCTGCCCCTCTGGCGGACCCAGTCCAGCGGGATCTTGCTGATGGTGAGTGTGGGTGGGAAGCATCAGGTCTCCCGGAGTAGCGGACGGACCTGGCAGTCCTGGGACTAGGGAAAGGTGGTTCTCCAAAGATCCCAACAGAGATGTAGGGCCCAGGCTAAGGGAATGGCGGGTAGGGAAAGGAGGACCAGGGGCAGGACCTCCTAACAGGGTTGGTAGAGTTAATCGAGGTGCAGACCCCTGAGATGAGAGGACTGACGGAGCGGTGGCGGATTTCAGGGCGAGAGGGGGTAAGGGGAGAGCAATGGAGGGAGTGCGGGGATGAAGCATGGAGTTACAGATGGTCTGTGCCTCAGCGCAGAATGAAGAAACCTGAGGGGACGGAAGGAGAGAGGGTGAGACGATAAAAGTGTTAAAACCTCAACACAAACGAGTCGCCACAGCTGGAAAACAATGACATGGACTGGCCACATCAGGGGGTCTGCGGATAGAGGATAGGCAGACTGCTCGATGTAAAAAGGGGAAAAAATCACAACACTTTGGTCATTGTTGAAATCGGGATTAGTTCATGTGCACCTATTGGAAATATTGCTTTTATTGCACTTAAAGCAAGCAAACGTAAAGGTTTCCTTACCCTCCTGCAGTAGTGTCACTTATAAAAACTGCAAGTACATTTTACAAACCTGCACATAAACAGTACGATTGTGACGCAAAGCAGGTACCTTGAGGCTGCGGTCGATGCGTCCATTACTGAAGATGGACACAGCACAGGTCAGAGGTGGAGGCCAATACGGTGACGGGTTCAGGACCAGAGCCAGAAGTAATCTTTGCATTTAAACAGAAGAAAACAAAACATGCAATTACTTTAACTGTTAAGTCAATCTAGTGAGTGTACACATGTAAACAAAACTTTATAAGTGTGTCAGTCATGTAAAGACATTTTTGTTCATCACTCTGAATCCAGTAACTGGAACCTGAAAGGAGGAAGAAGATGAGCTTAAGAGAGGACGTGTGTCAGGACCAGAGCGGAGCAGCTGGTCTTCAACACAGCTTCATCCTGGATCTGCTGCTGTAGACCTGCTGCAGGGGGACACCAGCAGGATCCACTGACCTGCAGTCCCACCTCTGACCATCCCAGTGTTACCTCCACCTGTCTGTGTAGATGTCTCTTGGAGACCTGCTGACATCCTGACCTGCAGCCCCACCTCTGACCATCCCAGTGTTACCTCCACCTGTCTGTGTAGACGTCTCTGTTGGAGACCTGCTGACATCCTGACCTGCAGCCCCACCCTCTGACCATCCCAGTGTTTACATATGTGCCCCTCCCCTCTTCGTTCTTCATTCTGATCTCCCTTTTTCCAGCTCTACCCGGCTGGCCTTCAGCAGGTTTCCCCCGTATGAGCCAGGTCTGGTTGCAACCCTTCAAATATGAACCCTCTGTGATGGGATCAGAAATGACGTCCCCGTTTGCATACAAATGATGCGAGTTACATTAGTACCGGTATAGCTCCCGCCTAGTCAGAGCACTGCTGAACTGCCCACTGATGCCTCCTGCAGATTCATACGCACTCCTACTGGACTGCTGCTGCTGCAGACGCACGCACAGCGGCAGCACGGCTTCATGGAGTCGCTGAAACAAAGGAGACACCGATCAGAAAATAACAGCAATCCTGCAAATTAGTTCGGAGTTCCATGAAAACGGCACATAGTAAAATCATCTGAGAGTAAAACAATGTGAACGTTTGTTCTGGTTAACAAAGCAAACCACATTTTTGATATGCAGTCAACATTTACCTTGTGCACATCTTCCTTCAGCAGTGTACCACTGGTCTGTATGATTTGTCTCAGTGCTGCAAACGTTAAGAGGAAAAACATATTTTCAGAGTAAATCAACAGAAATCAACCCCCAATAAAAGAGGAGATTAAAAAACGAGGTTGGACGTTTACAAGATGAAGCGGCTGCTCACCTCTCAGAGCTGAAATACACGTATCTTGATTGGACAGAAGCTCTCCTTTACTCAAAAGTGACGGCCCCACTGCATCTGCCATCACCAGCTGCTTTGTCCTCCGAGGGCCCGGTTTGCCTCCCGGAACCACATCCACGGACAGACCTGCCCGGACCTGCGGGAGGAGGACAGGAGCAGTACAAAACTGACCTGCCGTTTCCCTGCCACTTTCACTTTTTATTTACCTTAATGGAATCTGCCGCTGGTGTGATGTCACCAAGCAGGTGGTTGAACAGGAGTTCTGCATGGCCGGGGGTTCCCTGAAGGATGCTGGCAGACGCTCCGCCGACTTGAACCCACAGTTCTAACGTTCTGTACACAGAAACCCTCACCGAGCTGCAGGATGAAGGAGATGAAGGACAAGTGAATCATCACATTATGCACAGTACTACTGCATAAGATTTAAATACCCAGAAAGAGTATACATTTAATATACCAGAACAACGAAACTCAATGTACCTGCAACCACTGATTCAAAAGTCAGAAAACATGTCATCACCTGAAACCAAACAGCTGTGCATCAAGACTTTCTGAAATGGAAGTTTATAAACGGTCAACGGTCCAAATTTCAGGAAAGTCGGATGTGATAAAAACGTCTTTCCAGTCTGCAGGTTCAACACGAAGGTAACCGAATTCTTTCACAAAGAAACCTGACGAACTGAACAAGAAACACAGATCGATGCGCTTGGCATGTCTGGTGCATCTGTTGTCCTACGACATTCCTGGACCAGATGTGCTCGGACATCCCGTTTTACAACGGTGTCGACTCCTGGCGCCAGACACGCATTATTGTGTTTTGGTTGGTTTTGTTTTTTACTCCCAATACCCATTTTGAAGCCGGAATGAAGCTTTTAATTGGCGGATTTCATAAAACCGAGCAGTTTAATTCATTTTCTATTTGAACTTCCTCATAATTTGAAACCGAGACACACATTTACTACAAACGCGTGGTTGTGGAGTCTCATCCCCCTGCAACAGTGAGCTCCCTGCTGGTGCGCCTACCTGTACGCTCTCTGCTGCCCCACGCTGGTTTCAGGTTGAGGTGTCCAGGCAGACAGAGTTTGAGAAAACAGCCTTTGTATCACAGCAGCATACTGGACCATGCCACTACGCACTCTGAAACGCACAGGAGAGAAGCGACACACGCGTTTATCCGCCGGTACTCGTAATGACAGCGAGGACGAAGGTGAATAAAAAGGGAAGGACGCATTTCCTGTAAAGCAGAGGACCATTAATGGCTGGAAAAGTTTAAACTAAAGTCCATCTGCAGAACACTGCCAACAAACATCACACAGCTTCCTTGATCCAGCCCAGACTGTAAGAAATGGATGTTGGTCGAGCTCCAACCCGTTTTAAATATCAAACATAAGCAGATGATGCAAGGAAGTCGCTAAGCACGTGCACCCTGTCATGGACAAAGTAGAATAAATACATTTTCATTGCACTGGGATTATAAAACACATATTTTCATAGACATCAGAGACAGTTTGTCCCTTTCCTAACAGTCATTGTTACACAATGGGAAACGTTTTATAAATGATGATAAAATTCCCTCAAACTATGTTTCCCTTAAAAATGTGAGAGTTTCACTTTCACTTGTACAAAACCTGACTGCAAATATATTCAGTCAAACTGCCAATCAAAACAATTTGGTCCCGAGTCGTTTATACAAATAAAAGTCACATCGGAGCTTTGCCATACTCCAAACAATGTTCTACTCCCATCGGGTCTGGCAAAAAATTCATATATGAGGGTGGCTCAGTAGCGCCACCTTAAAAAGATAAAAATAAAAATGTTGAGTCCCTCCTATGGCTTTGGCCTACATGTGCGAAAATGAGTCGGTATGTGTGAATTGGCACAGAAAAGTCTGGACCCATATTGTCAATACTCACACTGTAATAAGATCTGACAAAACCTCCAAAGTACTGGTGTGTATGCTGGGCAGCACCAGCACCCGCAACGTCCCATCCGCTGACAATTCCTGACAGGGAGAAGCCCGTGAGAGAGGAGACCACATGTAGGAATACAACATTCTCAGGATCATACATGCGAGGTCCTCTTCCTTTTCAATGCATCGTAAATACACACACACTCACAAAAGACAAAGATAACAGTAATAAAAAAATAAATACACAATACAACACAACAATGTTAAACTGAGACACTCAATATACAAGAACTCCACTGTTCATTTTAATGCGGCACCTTAAACCTTTAATAAAGAGCGTGCACGTGTGCTTACGCACGTATGTATGCGTGCACGTGTGCTTACGCACGTATGTATGCGTGCACGTGTGCGCTCACTATGTTCTTGGAGGTGACGGCGAGTGCACGGCACACCAGGTTGAGGATCAGTCTGACTGGAAGATGAACAGCTGAGCCGGGATCCACTCTGATGACAAAAACAAACACACCACGGAAATCTGGGAATGCCTTTCAAACAGGAGCAAGCAAAACAAGAAAATGAAATAATACAAGATAAAAATACAATACTTTATTCAAACGGTAGACGCTATTTCACGTACGAGCACACACCGTGTGCACTTTGGATGGAGGGTTGTGGAGATATGCAAATAAATCATCTGAATGTCTTCTCTGATCCATCCAACATTTACTTTTCCGCATACTTAAAATGTAAAATTTCAAAGGCAAAACTTAATTAAATGGAAACATCTTAACATACAAAAACACCAGTTTTGTATTAGCACTTTTACATCGAGTCACTGGTCGTTACGGTGCTGGTTTGCCATCATTTGCCTCGTTTCTCACCTGAGCGTGTGTTTAACTGCCCGACAGACGGCAGCATATCTCTTCTGGACTTGCAGGAAGAAGTGTGGGTCTGTTTGGTCCAGCTGAGGAAAGGCCAGCTCCACACCTGGACCCTGATAGTGCACAGCCACATCTGTAACAGCAAATGACCATCAACATGAAGACAACCTCCCACTTCTGGACTTCACCAACCCGACGGATGAGCTGGTCCCTGCTGGGACCTACCTCACCACCTTTCCACACTCCTGCCCGTACCCCATCCCTTACTTCTCCTCCGCACTTACTTCCACCTCCAGTTTAAGGCCTCAGCCAGCCTTCAAACCTCGGCTCGACGGCTTCCCCCCCGTGCTTGCGTGGGACTACAACAAAGCCTACATGGACATTAGAAGTCTTGGGCATCTGTAACAGCCTCAGGAAAAAGCAACGGTGGAAGACTCATGTAGAGGCCAAACCCAAACCCAAACCGAATCCAAACCGAACCGAACCGAACCCAAACCCAAACCGAACCCAAACCGAACCCAAACCGAATCCAAACCGAACCCGAACCCAAACCGAATCCAAACCGAACCCGAAACCAAACCGAATCCAAACCGAACCCAAACCAACCTAAACCAAACCCAAACCAGAAACCGAAACCAAACCCGAACCCAAACCGAACCGAACCCAAACCCAAACCGAACCCAAACCGAACCGAACCCAAACCCAAACCGAACCCAAACCGAACCGAACCCAAACCGAACCCAAACCGAATCCAAACCGAACCCGAAACCGAAACCAAACCGAACCCCAACCGAACCCAAACCAACCTAAACCAAACCCAAACCGAACCCGAAACCAAACCCAAACCGAACCCGAAACCGAATCCAAACCGAACCCAAACCGAACCCGAAACCAAACCAGAAACCGAAACCAAACCCAAACCGAATCCAAACCGAACCCGAAACCAAACCGAACCCGAAACCAAACCGAAACCAAACCCAAACCGAATCCAAACCGAACCCGAAACCAAACCGAACCCAAACCGAATCCAAACCGAACCCGAAACCAAACCGAACCCAAACCGAATCCAAACCGAACCCGAAACCGAACCCAAACCGAATCCAAACCGAAACCAAACCCAAACCGAAAGCCGGGATGCCAATTACAGGGAACATCTTAGTTTAGCATGCCACAACGGTCAAATTATTATCGAGCTTTTCTTTGTCCAGACCAATAAAAAGAGGTTTTTAATTAGTCTGTTCAACGACAATGTGCTAATTTCATGAGTTCATGTTTATTTATTATTGCTTCTGTCAGTTTCAAGTTATTTCAGTTATTGTTTTCTTTCTTTAATGGGAGGATACCAACAAATCTGTCAGGGTGTAAACTACATTTTACACTTCTATTGTGATCTCTTAAATGTATCGTAATACAACTTTATTCATCCCATTCTAGCTTCTGGAATACACTATTTTTGAACTGAAAATGTCACTTTTGAAATTAATTTGAGCAGCGGCGGCGAGACGGAAGCATTTTAAAAAGATAGATAGAATAGAAGAGAGTTACCCGTTTCCGCCCCTTGGTAGAGTTGAGCCAGTAAACTATTGGCCGAGGCCAACAGGCAGTGGATCTGATTGGTCCAGGCCTCCCCTCTGCCGACACCCACCACACTCCCCAACACACCTCCCAGACAAGGAAGGTGACTGTAGCACTGGCAGGCCATCTGCAACCATAACAACAAGTTAGTGAAAAGGAGCCTTAAAAAGGTAAACAGATCAATAAATAAATAAATAATTAATTAAATAAATAAATACACACCTCCTGTGCTTTCCTGTTTGTGCTGTCCATTTTGGAGAGAAAATAGGCTCCCAGTTTGTCCTTAAAGAGTTCAAAAATGTATATATATAAATTATCAACAACAACAGCTGGCAACTCACTGGGATCAAAGCAGGTCATTTACTAGACTGTCCTCAACTGCACACAGTTGAAGCTCCATTTAGTGACACATAACTTTAGATGTTTATTTGACGTCCAAATTGCCCGGAGGTGTGAACGTGAGCGTGATTGGTTGGTTGTTTGTCTTGTTTGTGGCCCTGCGATGGACTGGGACGTGTCCAGGTGGACGCCTGCCTCTCGCCTGCTATGCGCCGGGATACGCTCCGACAGCCCCCCGTGACCCGGAGACGGAGTGAGCGGGAATAGATAATGGATGGATGTTTATTTGATAATCAACAAATTAAATTTTATGAATTTTGATTTTCTACCAAAGAATCAGATCCAAACTTTGTCACGGTTAAAAAATGATTTGATGAGGTGACTGGGAGGTCTGCTGGGCCATCGGCTCCACCCAGGTCTCCGTCTATCTGGTCCTGGTTCTGCTTCAAGCCTGTGATGGTCTTCATCCACGACCGCACACGTCGTTCTGCTGGAGCTTGGTCCCCACTTTCTCCTGTACGCCTCTGCGTTGTCTTTAATCCGGACTTTCAGTTGATTTAGTACCGACCTCGTTAATTCTCCATCTCCCTCGCTTGAGCTTCTTTTTTTTCCTCGTTAGGAGCCCTTTCAGGTTCAGCTGATACAGGGTTTATTCCTGAGAAAGCACCTCTGGTGTGGCGGGGTAACGACCGGTGCCCAGCTCCTCGCGGTCACCGGTCGCGTCTGGACGAAAGGTTAAAAAGTAAAGGAATTCCCGCGAGCAGCACAGTATCCACCCCCACTGCTTTTACAGCTGAAACGGGAATTGTAATAATCCTTATAAAGAGAGAATTCCAGTGACTTTGCTGCCTAGACCCTTTATATGCCCATGTTTGATCCATGTGAGATCCACCAAAGCACAAGTACCTAAGATATCAGCTGAAGTGACAATATTCCTTTAAACGCGTCTTTCAGTAGAGGAAGTGTCGTCTCTTTTGCGTCTTACCTTAAGGGAAGCACAGGCTCTGGGGTAGTAAACCATGCAGGCAATCATCCCCTCCATAGCTGCAAGCTCACACTTAAAGCAGAGAGAACGTTGCTGAACTAAAGTTCGTTAACAGCCGTGAATCCTCGACTACATCCTGCGGCCTCGGTGACGTACCTCCGTCTTGAGGCCCAGCAGAGACGTCAGCATGCCCAGGATGGAGTTCAGACCCACCTCCCTAGCCAGCTCTGGGAGTTGGCAGGAATAGTGCAGCACGTCTTTCAGGATGTTCACAGTTAGGCGGATGGTCTGAGTGGGAGCCTGAGACTGCAGCGAGGAAAACTCAGTGAGCGCAGAAGAAAAGCTGAAGCACAGCGAGGTTGTTGCAACAAATGGAGAAGCGGTTTCACAGCATCTGCAGCCTCCAGTCGGCGCTTTAAGTCCAGCAAACAGAAGCTACTTTCAAAGGAACTAAAAAAAAAACTATTTTATAAACATGTTGGCACATTACGTCACCAAATGAGTCCAAATATGGTCACAGCCACAAGTCTACGAGCATAAAAACTAAACCAGTTAATTACATAAAATGTATTTGTTTGATGTTATGTAGTTGAGATCTATTAAGCTTTTGGTTCACATTTGACAGTACTGGAGAGAGGAGACGAGGATAACAATTAAAAAGGTGAAGGAGGAGGTCTCAGGTGTGTTCTCAGTCCGATCGGTGAAAGGTTATCGATAATCGATGGATCACTGGGCGGCGTGTTGGCACCGTACCTGTATAATCTGCTGCAGGGAGCGCAGCCAGGAGACGCAGTGCTGCTGGAACAGATCACCAGAGCTGTCCTTCACCAGCATGGACAGCAGGCAGAGCCCCTCGAACCTGTTCACACGCGCAGGTGCACAGACACGTCAGTAACCTGGAGTCACGTGGGCTGAAGCAGGCTCCACCGATCCCGAACCCAAAGTTTCCGCGCAGTCTTCACGTTTCCTACGGCGTTTCGTCGTTTTCATCTACACATGTCACGTTCATTTCTGTGCAAACTAAAAGACACTCTGCGTGCTTTCAGCTATGACGTATGCATGACGAAGGGGCGTACTAGTAACACGCACGAGCCGTTTCAAAGCCCGTCTTTACAAGATAGATAGAAACGTGTCAGAAGCATGAACCTAAACAACCTGGAGTATTCAGCGCGCGCGTGGAGGGGGGGGGGGGGGCGTTTTAAGAGTTTAAAACGTAGTTTCTCACCTGGTCTTGTTGGAGCTCAGTTTGGCGTTGCTGAAGCCCACGAGCCCCGCGACGTCGCTCGCGCCCTGCAGAGAAACACACGGTCACGACACAACAACACGGAGGACACGAGCAAACGGACAGCTTTCGGGCCAAATACCGAGCCGTGAGCAACAAAGGCTTCCGACAGGTACGACGCGGCGTCCGCGAGCTCGCGGCGCCGGCGGCCGCGAGCTCGCGGCGAGGTCCTACCTGAGCCGGGAACGCGCCGTGCTGCCGGTAGTTTGACAGCACGTCGGGCAGGTACTCCGGACGCTGGTCCTTCAGAAACATGACCAGGTCCTCCGTGAGCCGCATAGCGGACGTAACGTGCGTCCAACCCGAAGTAGCCATCTTCCCTCCTCGCCGAGGACACGTCATGATGAAGTATGACGTTCGGTTACGTCGGCCCCGCCCACTTTTAAACGTAAACCTATTGACACAATAAAGCGTTTGCATGAATACCTTTCATTTCATAATGTATTTATCTGTCAAAACAATGCAGCTGTAACCTAATCTTTAAAAATAATAATCACCGACGTTATTAGGCAGCGACCGGTTGTTGATGTCAGTGTGGTTTGTTAATTGCTATTTGTGAAGTTTAACTGTATTAGACAAAGTGGGGTAGTTGGGTTTAGAATGCAATTAGTAATTTTTTTTTGTGAAAGAAAAGACAGAAAACCAATCATATTTATGTGCTGTTCAACAAGCAAAGTTGGGTTTCAGAGAGATTTTCCGTTCACGTGATGTCCCTGAATGCAGCATTTCGTTAGTCGCGCAGTAATAACCAGTGTAAAGGCGCACAAACAGTTTCAGTGGCGTGACCGAGAGCTGGATTTAGTGCGCGCTTTTGTTGTTGTTGTTCCCCGCGTTGGACTAGTAGCACAAACGAGGACTCGGTGAAGTGGTTTTGGGTTTGATTTCACTGCACCGCACCGGGCCACGTGGCTGTGGATCACACGACGATCACACGGACAGCTGCTGATCGTCGCCGTTTCTGTCACCGATGGCCAATGAGCGGCTGCGGGTTTTAGAGGACGTGGAGAAGGAAATAGCAATGATCCTCCAGTGTGCTGGTAAAGGAAGAGTCCCTTATAGAAACTTAAGTGTGATATATATACAGTAGTAACAGGTGAAAGGTGCGCATTTGAACGCGCTTCGGACTTTGACGAGGCCGAAGACGGCGTCGAAGTGTGCAGACCAGTCACCATTTATTCCCTAGCGTTCATATGTACTGAAATTAAGATTGATCCCTCGATGCTATCTCCACAGAATAGACTCTTTTCTTTGTTTTTAATCCCAAACAGCAAGACCAGGCTGATGTTTGAGTGCATTTGTGTGACTCGCGTGGTGAATGCCGGTAAATGGTCTGCGTGTCTCTTGGCAGGTAATATTGTTCTTGAGCTCTCCAAAGACAAACAAGTTGCAAGTTTCTTGGACAAACAGCTGGTCCAGTTCCAGGGCTCGATCAACAGAGTGGAGAGTGAACTGAGCGCCCAGATCCGCTACCTGACACAGGTCCCAACCAGCCGTACCAGATGTGGGGATGTGCAAGGCCAGAACCTAGGCCACACATGTCACGGTTTTCCTCTTTTCATTAGGTAGCTACGGGACAGCCTCACGAAGGGTCCACGTATTCGGCCAGGAAGGACTGCCAGATGGCACTGAACAGGGCAGAGTACGCCAAGGTGAAAATGGGAGAACTGGGACGCACTTGTGAAGCCATGGTGGAGCAGCAGCAGCAGCAGACGTGAGGACGTCTGGCGGGAGGCTGAGATGGAGAGCGTCCAGCATGTCATTCGTATGTTGATGCGACTGCATCCACCCGTACCATGTTTTAATCATTGTGACTGTCGGTAAAACAAAATAAAAACTTTAAAAAGGTGAAGGCTTTTGTATAAAATGTGCACGTTAATCTGTGGTTTTGGTCCATTTTCAGTGGTTGGAGCTGTTGCATCGCAGCGAGAAAGGTCCTGGATCGAGTCTCGACGGGCGTCTTTCTGTGTTTTCCATGCAGCTACGTGGGTTTTCTGTTAGTATTTAGGCTTTCAATTTACTGAACATTAACAAATTAAAATCAAACAGTGCCTTGGGAACCATTCGTGGTCTCTGTCTCGTCGATGTGTCATCGGTTTTCCGCTTGCAGCCGCATCCAGGGAGGTTTCCCTTCCCTTCCTTAGGACGGGGTCTCAGCTTCTCTCACTTACATGTTGCATGCTTGATGATTTTTAATCAGGTTTTTCCTTCACACCCAACACCTGAACAAAAGGCTTTTCTAATGTACTGGCTTGTTCATAGTTTATGCTGCAAGCGTGCAGTCAGATCAAATGTGTTTTACAAATAGAGTTTGAGAAGAGAAGGACTTCGGTTCGTTATGTAGTGATGGTCAGGACTCCCTTTAGGAGGGAAGAAACCTGGACCAGGACCTGGATCACAAGGGGGGACCCTCCTGCTGAAGACCATCCAGGTAGAGCAGGAAGTAGAGAGAAGAGAGACACAGAGTAAAAGGTTCAAAAGACTAGATCCATCAGTATAATTATCCATCAGCAGAACTAGAGGTTTATGAACATGTGACTGATACCTGCTTAGTTTTACGTGGATCCAATGGAATCAGAGCTGATTTAAACCAACCTGGAGCCGTCCCGTTAATCCCAACAACTCACTCGAGCCTCGCAGTGAAATGCTGGGATCTATAGTTTCAAAAGCAGCACTGAGGTCCAGCGGAACCAGTATGGACACTGGTCCATCATCCGAGGTCCAGCAGAACCAGTATGGACACTGGTCCATCATCCGAGGTCCAGCAGAACCAGTATGGACACTGGTCCATCATCTGAGGTCCAGCAGAACCAGTATGGACACTAACCCAGTATCTGAGGTCCAGCAGAACCAGTATGGACACTGGTCCATCATCTGAGGTCCAGCAGAACCAGTATGGACACTAATCCATCATCTGAGGTCCAGCAGAACCAGTATGGACACTGGTCCATCATCCGAGGTCCAGCAGAACCAGTATGGACACTGGTCCATCATCTGAGGTCCAGCAGAACCAGTATGGACACTAATCCATCATCTGAGGTCCAGCGGAACCAGTATGGACACCGGTCCATCATCTGAGGTCCAGCGGAACCAGTATGGACACCGGTCCATCATCTGAGGTCCAGCGGAACCAGTATGGACACCGGTCCATCATCTGAGGTCCAGCGGAACCAGTATGGACACTAATCCATCATCTGAGGTCCAGCGGAACCAGTATGGACACCGGTCCATCATCTGAGGTCCAGCGGAACCAGTATGGACACTAATCCATCATCTGAGGTCCAGCGGAACCAGTATGGACACCGGTCCATCATCTGAGGTTCAGCGGAACCAGTATGGACACTAATCCATCATCTGAGGTCCAGCGGAACCAGTATGGACACCGGTCCATCATCTGAGGTCCAGCGGAACCAGTATGGACACTGGTCCATCATCTGAGGCCATAAGAAGGTCATTTATACCAAATCCAGTGGCTTTTTCTGTGACTTGGAGATAAAAGATTGTACATTTAGTAATATTCATCTAACTTTTCAGTCTTTAAGGCGTCTATCATGTTCCGCTTTAACTTTTGCCAGAATCGACACAGATTCTATTTTACTTCAAATCGCCATTTTCATAATTTCTTTATTTTATTACAGGGGGAGGGTCTAATAATATCAGCCAAATTGTTTAATCTGGCCCAAATTTGGTGCAAATGTTTGCAAACCAACTCTGAACACATCTGCAGTGTGATATTTAGGAAAACTTTGGAGCAGTGGAGACACCTTCTCTGGAGAGACGGATGGAGCTTCTCCATCTGGTGATCTGATGGACCAGTCCGGGTTTGGTGGTTGCCAGGACAACGATTCTTGTCTGACTGCAGATGTAAAGTTTGGTGGAGCGGGGATTATGGTGTGGGGTTGTTCTTCAGGAGCTGGACTTGACCCCTCAGTTCCAGTGAAAGGAACTCTGAATGCTTCAGCAGACCAAGAACCTTTGGACAATTCCAGCTCCCTTTGTGGGAACAGTTTGGAGCTGGACCCTTCCTCTTCCAACATGACTGTGCACCAGAGGACAAAGCAGGTCCACGAAGACCTGGATGACAGTCCAGACCTCAACCCGACAGAACACCTCTGGAGACTGAGAACCAGACCTTCTGGTCCAACATCAGTGTGACGCTCCAGTGTAGCTTGTTGAAATTTGTTTTAAATGAATTAGCAGCTTTTCCACAAGTGTTTGACTTTAATGAATGAATTGATAAAGGTCTTTATTGTAATTGCAGTGGAAACAAAACACACTTTTCCTTTTAAAGGGGTAAATTGTCTGTACAGCCGAGGAGTAAACAGAGTAATGATTCATAGGAAATAAATAAGTGTTTCCGCCCTAAAGTGTAAAAATATTTTCTTTATGTTAACATTACAGCTAAAATATAAAACAGAGTAAACTCGGAGTAAAGACCTGTTCCCTTCTGTATCAAGGGGAACCTAAACCATTAAAATCTTTCACATCGATCCAAGTTTAACGCCACAAAAATCAAATCAAAATCCAGCCTCGTCTCTACAGAGGCAGATGAAGAGAGTAATGGGAATACGCCCATCGCCGCACGGGCTTGCCCACTCTCCCAATAACAGGCAGCTTGTGGGCGTAGGCGCGTGGGGGGATGGCCGAATGGGATGACGCCAGAGCAAAGGTTGTCTGGAAGGGGCGGCGGCCTTGGCATCGCCGACCCATCTGCCGTCCACCTATTATAAAAGAAAAGGCTGGGGGCCCAGTGTGAGGCGAGGTGAAGCGAGCCTTGGGGAAGACATCGCGAGACAGACCTGCTGAGCGATGGCCCACGCGTGACGAAGACGACCTGGAGCGCTGCACAGAGGAGCAGCGAGCGAAGGACCTGAGTCGAAGAAGAAGAAATAGTACCAGTCAGCCGTTTAAAACACTCCATACATTCTGGGATGCATTTTGTGTTCCCGTCGCTTCTCTGAAAGTTGTACCTCGCTGATCCCGTGGCTGGAAGGCTCGGTGGAGGAGGATCGGTACGAGGACTTCCATCCTGTCTAGGGCTTATGTTGAGGTTGGCAGTAAGTTGAGGCATTTTCCGGGTCGTATCTGGATTGGAGACGGGGCCAAGAGGCTCCTTTCGTGTGTCCCTCAGCTGTGACGGAGCACAGGTAGGGTAGCTGTCAAACCCTGGTCCTGTACTGAACCGGACCGCTAGGCTGTCTCCAAAGAAGGAGTAGAGCTCACAGTACATCACAGGCAGGGGAACAGGGGACCACTCTTTCCATGCACATCCTGCTCCGCCTGCCTGAAGATGGCTCGCAATTCCAAGGGCAGGCTCCGACAGACTCTCTGGAGGTGGGCTGAGGCCTGGGGAACTCACCCGATAACTCTTAGCTCCCACCACAGAACCTGCTGGACCACCTGAGGCACCTTCAGCTGGCTGGGATCGAGACAAAGCCTTCATCTTCAAAAGGCGCTCTACTGCCACCTGCAGGACGAAAGCAGGAACTGCTTATTTGTGAAACATGGCAAGGCAGGCAATCCCACACACACACACACACACACACACACACACACACACACACACACACACACAACGGTCATTTCCACTGTTTTGTACCATTTTCTTTGACTGACAAGTCGGTCGTGCTGCTTTTTTAACGCTGATGAATGCAAAAAGGGGTTAAAGAACACAACAATAAAATACTCTTTATATTTCCACTGTGTTCCTCACATGTTCTTGAACTAAACTAGTAACTGTGATAACTGATATTGCATTTTTTTTTAAATTCCCGGTTCCACCGCTGTGGTAGACTGCGTGATGTCCTCGCACAAGGTTCCTGGACTTAGTGGCTGCAGCCACGTCTGGCCCACGTCTGCCGTACAACTATACAACTTGCACTTTGACTCCCCTTCTCACTCCTCCAACGCCACTTCTTGCTCCTCCATCCTCCATCCTACACACCTGGTGCACCTGGTCGAAGCTTGCCAAGATCAACTTTCTTTGATTTGGCAAAAATCCACCCATCCCCATGGAAACCCATTATAAATTATATCTCATAAACTATACAAAGTATGGTATACACATGACCCAAGCCGACACGTCCACTGCATGTCAATCAAAGGTGGCTCTGCTCCCTGCTCCCTCTGCAGAACGCTGGGTTCATACAAAACTCGCAATGACGATTACAGCTGAGCCGACTGCCAATCAACAGTTACAGAAATACATTTTGCGCTTGATATAAACTCTCCTGGCGCGGTACAAACAAGATTCACCTCCCTCAGAGTGAAAAACGGCTGAGAACAAAGTGGTGTTGTGATCCAGGCTGTAAATGTGTTTATTTCGGCTCCAAAGTTGGACGTTCTAACATGGGGTTCCATGGAGATGGATCTGTCAGCCGAGGACCCGCAACAACACGGAAGTGGGAAGGTCGGCGCTCGGCCCTCGTAAAGCCAGATTCAGTCCAACGAAGGAAACAGGAATTATGTTTGCTGGTCCATTCATTCAAATGGAAAGTATTCGCTCACACAGACTAGAGGCATTTTTGAGCCCGTCTTTCGTTCAGGACCGTGCCTCTCCAAAGGAACACAGACTTTATTCTGTCAGTATTAAAAAAATAAAGTAACCAAGACCAACTAACCAGGATGGCTC
Organism: Xenentodon cancila; assembly: GCA_014839995.1. Taxonomy (NCBI): domain Eukaryota; kingdom Metazoa; phylum Chordata; class Actinopteri; order Beloniformes; family Belonidae; genus Xenentodon; species Xenentodon cancila. The sequence continues at coordinate 3,185,719 of CM026212.1, read as the reverse complement.
CATAGACCTTGTGTCCGTCTGCTTTGACCTGGGCGTTGGACACGGAATAATCATCCAGCACAGCCTGGAGATTGGCCCAGTAGGCAGGAAGGTGTGGGAAGAGCACCCTCTCAACAGCCTGGCACCAAAGACATGCAAAGGTTAAAGCCAAGGTTAGAGCGGCATGTGGTGGGCAACTCCCGACCATCACAGATGTTCACAGATGATACAAGTGAGTTTTAACTCCAATGATAACACATTTAACATCCCAACTATTACAAAGTATACCAATAACCCATTTGAACTGGATTAAAATTATCGGGAAGACCTGCAGTACATTTAATAATTACATACAGACATAATTCATTTGCATTTCCTTGCATGACATAAGTATTTGATACAGCAGAAAAACAGAACTTAATATTTGGTACAGAACTGCTGAAAATCACAGAAACCGCTAAATTCAGGTGAAAATGTCAAGAAAATGGCAAAACATAGATCAAACTTTTGAAAAGACTTCAGATGATGGAAGAAGGAAGAAGACGGGTTTAAAGCAGTAAGACACGTTAAAGAGAGGAAGACGGGTTGAAGAGAGGAAGATGACATCAAAAGACTTGGATCATCTGAAGTGAAGATCAACTGAAGCCGGGAAGACGAGCCAAAGTAAAGAAGGTGAGCATAAAAGAGGAATATCAGCTGCAGCCAGGGAGACGGGCCGCAGAGAGGGAGACGGGCCGCAGAGAGGGAGACGGGCCGCAGCCAGGGAGACGGGCCGCAGACAGGGAGACGGGCCGCAGACAGACCTGAAATTCATTGAGCTCTCAAAAGACAACGTTTTTCAAGAATGTCTGATGGCTCCACAATTTATATTCAGAATAAACGCTGAATTTATAATAAAACGTAAAGTGTAATATTTCAACATCCATAAAAAACATTTAGAAAGCTGTTTGAGGTTTGGAGGGTAGTTTAACGTTGGAATGGTGTCTCTATGTGAAAGTGTGCTGAAGTGATCAGGAATGAAACAGGTGGAAGTTTTCTAGGATTTGAAGATTTCTCCATGACATTCCAACGGGCCTTGGAAGTCCTGGATTATCTTTATAGTTTAAGGATTTGAAGGACCAAAAGTCATAGCAGCGACAACCTGAACGAGCCGACATTTTCAATAGCTGAATGGTTGCAATTTCTCAAAAACTGTGAAACGAGTTAATAAGCAAAAAAAAAAAAAAAAAAAAAAAAACGGCAGACGAATTTGAGACAGAGGATCAACAGGTTGGCCAATAACAGATCAGATGTTTCTGTAGGTCTTCACCAGGTTGGCACCTTCGAGGCTGTCGCGGGCGGTACCAACTTTCAGCTCACTCAGTTCAAACAGGTGGAGAACAGGAGGGTTCTTAAAGGAGAACCCACCGGTCTGTGAGAGCCGCAGTTCTGAATGGATCGTAGGTGATCAAATACTTGTGTCATGAAAGAAGTGCAAACTAATTACTTAAAACTCCACAACGTGATTCTCTGGAGAGAACCTCTGAGAAAAATGACAGACAGGTTACCGTGGTAACGACGTGGCAGTTTCAGATTTGTCACTTGTCAAAATGTGACATGTAGTCGGTTAAATCTAATTGTTTAAAAAAAAAAAAAACCACCACCTGAGGGACATACCTTCCATCCCAGAGCGTGAAGGCCCACCACAGCTCCATAATGAGAGCAGAGTGGTCTCACTGGGTCAGAAAGAACCTTCTGAAGGGAAAGCAGGATCTGGTGGTAAAGACCACTCACCAGATCACCATGTGTCCTGAAAGAAAGAGAAAACTCCACGAAACCAGTTTCCTACATTACTCACATGAATTCCAGTACTAAACCTGGAACTCTGACACTTCCACCAGCATCTGCTGTGTGCCAGGAACTAACTCAGTGAATGTTAAAAATCATTCCCAAAGGACACTTAAAGTTAGAGAATCGTACAAAACTTAAGAGTGTTTTCAAACTAAAGCCACTTTAGAAGTTGAACTGTATCAGGATAAAACTAAGTCGTGAAAAACAAACAATCTTCTCACCAGAAAATGTGGCTGAGGAGCAGAGCAGCGTAGTCCCTGAGGGTCCAGTGGTCATTGAGTGGATTTATGGAGGCAGCCAGCGGCTCCAAGATGCAGTACATGACGCTGGAGACCAGGCTGCGCACGTACGAACCCAGGTAGAGGTACGGGTTCTGGACCAGGCTCTTCACCATGTGCAGAAGCCTGTTGAGCTGCTCCAAATCATGGCTGACAGACTTCACCTGGAGCAAAACGACCTCGTCACATTTAGAGCGACAGGTGGAGCGCGCACTTACAGTCCAATCAGCTTTAACCCCGTAAACCAAAACAAAAACATTTAGCTTTGCTTAGTCCACAGATGTTGAGACACATTCTCCCTGATCTGGGAGTTCACAGAAGACGTACCGTCACTAATATTGATGATAACAGATTGAATACAACTTACTCCACTGATCACATAAACAAAGTACGGCAGCAGTGCAGCGATCTTGGAGTTGGACTGGAGGTCCAGCAGGGCCACCTACAACACACAGAGGGAGGTCCAACAAGCAGCACGTCCTCTACCCACACAGAACACGTGCCAAGCAGCAGCTCACCTTCATCAGGTGGGGGTCCTCCCCCAGAATGGCCCGTGTGATCTGCTGGTAGTACTTCAGCAGGTCATCCGACAGAGACTGCACTGCAGCGGGAACTGTGTCAATCCAATACTCGGGTCAGAAAACTGTAAACGACTCAACGCGCTGGAATCACAGTGACTGCGTACGAGACGATTCGCTTAAAACGCACTGCTGCACAGCGAGTCACAGCGATGAGGACGGTGGCGCCATCCTGCATGCTGCTCACATACACAAACGTGAGCGTGGTTCAAGCTTACCTGTCCCCTGAGGCTCTATGTTCCCTTTACCGTCCAGATAGGCCACGTTAACTGGCAGGAGACAGGAGACACAGTTAGAACACCTCATGAAGGCTTTACGCGGCAGCGTGGACGACGCCTCGCTTGCCGATCGGTACAAAACGCGGCCAACAGGTACGTATGGCGCAGCGCACCTTGCACCATGGTCTCAGCGCAGCCTTTGGGAATGTTGGTGGCCAGAGCCAGCTCAATGAGGTTGACGTCCCGGTCCTCAACGAAGAACAGCTCTCCCTCCTTCACCGAACGAAAGGGCAGGGCATCCTGGTATCCGTAGCCACAAACGGCCTTTTAAAAACGCACAAATAAGGACACTGAAAGGAGGAACCACGGCGGCGGGACCACGCGTGTGAAATCACTAATCACCTCCACGTTGCTCCAACGCAGAGCTTTGCTGAAGTCTTCCACTGTCAGCTTCCTCCTTTTGGCATGCCGCATAAACTGAGAGCTGCTCTGTTTGGGACCAAACAAAAACAGACGTCCATGAGGTGACAAAAAACCCCGGACAAATTCCTGTTAGTGGCGCTGCGACGCCACGACGGAAACCAGCATGACGGGCGCCTGTCTGACCTGTGCCGCCTCGCGGAGTCGGTAGCAGACATCTTCAGCAAGCAGACCAGCGACGTCGTCAGCCAGTTCCACGCCTGCACTGTCAGCGACGAGTTTGACAGACTCCACGGAAACCTCGGCGAAGCGGCGTTCCTCCCGATCGGCCATGGCTATGCCCAACACGCAACTGTCAAGAAAAACAAACGCGCTTTTTAACTCAAACCACAGAAAACGGTCGGCTTCCTGAACTCTGCGATCATCAACAACTGTTCAGATTTGGTCACATTTCATGGACACTAATGGCACAAAGCATAATCCAACCGCCTGAATCAGGACAAGACGACTTATTGTAGAAACGTTCTGGTTTCAGATTATTCCTCTACCTCAGAAGATGTGATGAGATGAAGAAAGAGAAAAGAGAAAGACGAGGAAAAACAGTTGGAGGCTCTGAAAAGATGAATGTTTGCCAAAGAGAAGAAGAAACAATGACGTCAAGAGAGGAAGACGAGCTGAAGACAAACAACTGATCCTAAAAGTAGAAGACCGGCTGAAGAGAAACGACAGCTGGAGACGGGAAGAGAGGAAGAGAGGAAGACGGGAAGAGAGGAAGAGAGGAAGACGGGAAGAGAGGAAGACGGGAAGAGAGGAAGAGAGGAAGAGAGGAAGACGGGAAGAGAGGAAGACGGGGAGACGAGCTGAAGACAAACAAATGATCCTAAGAGTAGAAGACCGGCTGAAGAGAAACGACAGCTGGAGACGGGAAGACGGGAAGAGAGGAAGACGGGGAGAGAGGAAGACGGGAAGACGGGAAGAGAGGATGACGGGAAGAGAGGAAGACGAGCTGAAGACAAACAACTGATCCTAAAAGTAGAAGATCGGCTGAAGAGAAACGACAGCTGGAGACGGGAAGAGAGGAAGACGGGAAGAGAGGAAGACGGGAAGAAGGGCTAAAGTGAAGAAGAAGAACCTCATGGCCGGGAGATCAGTTGGAGAGATGCTGCGTTGAAGAGGACGGGTGGTTCTGGTTCTGTCTGTGGTCGGGGTAAATCTGTTCTGGGTGGTTCTGGTTCAAGTTGGTTCTGGGTGGTTCTTGTTCCGGTTGGTTCCGGTTCAAGTTGGTTCTGGGTGGTTCTTGTTCCGGTTGGTTCTGGTTCCAGTTGGTTCTTGTTCCGGTTGGTTCCAGTTCTGGTTCTGGGTGGTTCTTGTTCCGGTTGGTCCCGGTTCGTTGTGGTTCTGGGTGGTTCTTGTTCCGGTTGGTTCCAGTTCTGGTTCTGGGTGGTTCTAGTCCCGGTTGGTTCCGGTTCCGGTTGGTAAACTCTTTGGTGTCTGAACGGAAACTATACGAGGACCACCGATGACTTCATGCTAAACGCTGTGATTTGGTTTCCTACAAAAGGATCAGTTCAGACGGAGCAGCAGCGAAACTGTGAAGGTCGCAGAGACACTAAGACACGAGTGCCTTTTAATAAACCGAAAATACTCGTGCGTTGCTAAAATGCGCTTAAAATTATATCAAAAAAACAAAATAAAGTCGTTTAGCAGCTCATGTGTTTTCCGCCAAGTCACAAACGGTACGAATACTTCAAAACAAAGCAACGCCGCTTTCATACCTGCTTTAGTGACATTTAAGCCTACCTTCCTGCTGGGAGCGACAGAAGACTGGGCACCGTCCTGGAGAAGGTCCTGGTCCTGGAGAAAGTCCTGGTCCTGGTCCTGCTCTGCAGTCTCGCCGCGTTAGCATCCTAGCATTCACGGAGGAACATCCGTCAAAACTTTCAAAATAAAATGACCAACGTGGGTCCAACGTCGCACACTTTATCTCAAATCATGATGAATATTAGATGCCGCCAATAGTTTTTCAAAAAACTAAATGTTTGTCAAATTTAAAATGTTTGATATAGACAAAAAAGAGTTAAATCCGTCCATCCACTAACTTCCGCTTACTATTTACGAAGTTACTAATAATAATCGTAAAATTATTAATTGCATTTTTTGATTCTCACTTATTATAAATAAAATAAAATAGGAAAATAATACTTTTACTACTCGTAGACTGTGTAACGATGATCCTGCTATGGCCACACCGAGACACGCCCCCTCCGTCCCTTATTGGTCCGCCCAGATGCGGAACTTCTATATTAGGTCTAAGACGTAACCTGCTGCTGCAGTTTGTCTCGGGCCTGTAAAGACGCCCTGATTACTGTCTTATCAATACTTATTTACCCCACATACCCATTATCTACACCTCCAAAAATGATCAAGGAAGTCAATAAACTAAACTACCTTCACCTGGAGAAACAAACATCACTGGGTTAAAAAATAAAATGTACTTCAAAGTTATGAAGATGGCAATAATAAAGCAATGGATTTAGAAATAATGAAGTGTTTAAAAACTTAAATGGCTGCAGTCTTTTCTTAGATGTAATCATGAGTTCCGGTTTCTTTTCCCCTTTCTGGTATTTAATTTGTACAAAAAGTGACCGACAAAATTATAAAAATAAAGCGCATTTGTTCAGCTCATAAAGAACAATTATACCAAACCAATAGTTAAATTAGAGTATCAACAATGGATTAGATTTACTACACAAAAATTTAATATTTAGGACATTTAACAAAACAAATGTACCCTGATATGGTAAAACCAAGAAAGAAAGATAAAATAAAACTGTTAATTTCACACATGACAACTCAGAGGGAGCAAAACGGGCTTCAAAACCAAAGCGTCACGTGGCCGAAGGCTCCGCCCATGGTTGCAGTCTGGTTTTGAAGCCCGTTTTTCTTCGCACGGCCTGCAGTCGTGTTTCTCAACAAGCTGACGACCGGATGTCAAAGTTACCTTTGCTGCCAGCTCCTTCAGCCGAACCCTGGGTGTGAAATCAAACGATTGAGACCAAACGTGGTTCTCTGACCCAGGTTGTAAATGTGTTTGTTCCCCCACGCCATCAGCTCACTCGTTTCTCAGCACAGATTAGTAAATTTTAAGAAAGATTAAAATTCAGAGATCCCAGTAGACTGGACAAGGTGGTGAGGAACGCTGCCTCTGTGGCTGGCACAGAGCCGAGTCCTGAAGACGTCCATCACGGACAAATGTTCACTGCCAGACTTCCGTCAGGAGTGACACCGACGCTTGTCCCAACTTCGCAAACGCTTTCTACACGACAGTTGAAGGCCGTTACGAGCATTATGCGCTAAAAGGCTTTAAATTTCAAAAGTCGTGCATCTTGGCATATTTTTCTGTACCCGACAGTCACATTACCACCCCTGCACTACCTCACTGCCATGCTGCAGTCCCTGTACGTGGCGGGGGAATGGATCGCCATCCCGAAGTCGTTTTGTATTTATCTGGTTTTCCACAGCTGCAGTTTAGCCCCCCCCCCCCCCCAAATATCTGCTTAGGTTACTTTAATACATCCCAGGTTTATTTCTTTAGTGCATGTAAAAACTATTCGTATGGGATAATCTGTTCCTGAACCCTGAAATTTCCCCTTGGGATCAATGAAGTTTGAGTCTCGATACCACCTTAACAGAACTCTACTCCAAGAGTTCTCCAGTTTTACAAGACTGATGGAGTTTATACTTACTAAAAGCAGTGGGTCATGCTTTGACTACTGGGATGATGTAGGAAGTGGAGACAAAAAAAAAAAAATAAATAAAATAGAAGTCATGTTGCTTTCCTGCCACTTCAGCTGGGAGGCCCCACTAGAATAATGGCACCACCACCTCAATTTGAGTGATATGCAAACTACATTGGGTTCCAGTAAACAAGAGCATCCTCAGGGGCCCGACACATTTTCTACACCTGCCTCATCCTGTACAGGGTTACAGGGGTCTGCTGCAGTCTAGTCCGGCTCCTTAAGTCATTTAAAAACTGCATTTCAGGCTGCCCAAGAACGCTTTCCAGGTATAAAGGCAGGAGCGCACCATGGACAGGTTTCAAGACCCCACATCTTTGAGAGGAAACCATAAACATGTCGTGTAAATGGAGATGACATGTTCACAATACTTACTGAGGTTCTACCAACTTCAATGGTACTTGAGGAAAAACTGCAAGTAGCCGTCTTACCTGTGGTGTACAACGTTCTCCATTTGAGGAAATCTGGAAAACTGCTGGAAATCATATACAGATATAAATTCTAGTTTAGACTTAAAAAAAAAAAAAAAAAAAAAAGTGAAGACACCATTTCAAGAGGCTTTAGGCAGTTTGGAGTTTTAATTTAGGTCACAAATCAGTCTCCATCTTTGGAGTTACACATTTTGAAGCAACACCTTCACAAGACCCAAGAAGTCAGAGAGAGACAGCCTTTACACTCAACTTTCTACAAAAATCAGCATTAATGCTCAAGTTTATTGTACCAGGCTGATGTACACTTAAAACGATTAAAAACATGGAATATTTAAAAAAGTTTATATTAAAAAAAAACAAAAACACCCACCCCTCAAGTGCCATTACAAAAGGTAGATCACAGCAAGTCAGAGCAGGTCCTCCCCGAGTCCCTGGGTGTTGGTGCGCTCCAGCTGCTGCAGGCGAAAGGTCAATGGCAGCAGGTTGTTGAGACGCTGGCTGGAGGACGTGAGGGCATTGGGAACTGGGGACGAGGGGTCAAGAGAGCACTTGTCATAGGCTTTGATCTTGCTGGGGAGACCATGCTGGAAGCGACAGCGTGTGCCGTAGAGGCAGAAGCCGAACGAGCTGAACGTGTGGCACAGAGTTCCCTGGGGCTTCCACTCCTTCGACTGCGACCGAATCTGGGCGCACGGAGCAGGCGAAGTCCGGTCACAGTCGGTCAGATCAACGCTGCTCCCCCAAGCTCGGCCCTCATCATGCAGGAAGTTGCAGTGCGTGCCGAAAGGACAAACCCCAAAGGAGAAGAAGGTGCGACAGGGGACGTTCCTGTGACGAAGGGCCTTGCGCTGCTCCGCAGGGTTGTGGACGAACAGGCAGCGGCTGCCGTAGTAGCAGTACCCGGTGGTATGGTAGCTGCGGCACAACTCCGTCTTGTACTTCGGGTGGCGGAAGGGCACGTGCAGCTCGTGGAGCCCGTGAGCAAACTGGCAACGCTCCGCATACTTGCAGAAGCCAGCAGTCGAGTAGCCAGTGCAGAGCTCAGTCTTGTACCGGGTGGAGCACACCCAGTTGGAGGCCAGAGGGGGCGAGACCTCCACCAGAGGGAGCGAGGCCCTCTCCGTGGAGGGACTGCCGCCCTCATCCCAATCCTCATTGCACAGGTTTTCCACCAGCTCCTCATCTTGAGGTGAAGGCCAGAAAAGGTCATCAGTACTGGTCTGAAAAAAAAAAAAAAAAAACCACTATAAGTCGCAGCTTTAGTAGATTCATGGTGTCACTACTCACCAGCAGACGTGAAGTGAATATGCAATATAGCGTGACAGGATAACTTTTATCCCGTTTTACCTCAAACATGATGGCGATTGGAGCGTCACTTCTGACTCGGTAGTCAGGACAACAATTTAAAAAAAAATAAAATCTCAAAAATAAATAAAAATACGTTCGTGCCGCAGCTGCAATACTAACAGACACGCGACAAAAATCACCTTTTGCGTTTGTCTTTTAAACCGAAAACACCTGATATCAAATGAGCATCAGGTGTGCACGCGCGCTCGCGCTTCGCCGGGCCTGTAACGGCCAATCGCGTTACACCTATTTTTATTATTATTGTTATTATTTTTAGTTTCCACACCACGTGGCGCAGCGAGTCCGAACCAAAGGAAAACTGGTACTAAAAGAGACGCAACTTCTCCAGTTTCACATTAGTCGTTTTTTAAGTTCATGTCGTGACTGCAACATAAAGTCAAATTTAGTAGCCTGCTATGAACGACCAGCAAGACACCTGTTTGGACTACATTTGATGTATTTAAATGGTTTTTGTGTAAAACGCTTTCATGCCATGTCACAAACAGAAGAATGACACAGCTTTTATTTCATTTGAAGGCATCCTTTATTAAACATTTAATTTAAAAAAAGTGTATACATATATCTCACACACACATTAGATAGATAAGCAATGTTTAAGAATAAATTGACCATAGTGACATGCCCTGTGTTTAGAAGTCAAAGGTGTCTTCATTCATAGTCTGATTCTTTTTGAAGGGTGAAAAGTTGCTGTCTGGCGAGATTTTAAATAAAATTATAGGTAAGCATTTTAAAGGTAAAGGACCGTCTTCAAGCAGGTTTATGGTCCTGTGACGACAGACTTCATTCGCTGGAATTTGTCAATATGCACATTGAAAAGCCAGAACGCGTCTGGGAGAGAATCCCTGGAGCAGATGAGACAGAACTGGAGCTTTTCTGGAGCAGCTTTCTGCCCACTTTCAGACGTCTTGGCCCCAGTCGCAGGTTACTGGTCTTCAACAGGGCAACGACCAGCTGAAAATGCCCCCAAACGGCTAAAAACAAAAGATCAGAGTATTCTGAAGTGGCCTTCTATAAGGCCCAACCCAAATCAAAAAGCAGTTAGTTAGAGGAGTGGCCAAACATACCTGTGCAGGTGCAGAGGTCGCCTCCAAGGTAGTCCAGATCAGCCCAATTACTTTCATTCTTCTTTTCTAATTACTCTATTGAACCACAGATCAAAAGGTGATTTTCACTAGTCATCGTTGAATTATTATGCCGTTTATGTGGCTGTTATCACCTGAGGAAAAGAGATGAGATAGTCTCACCATGAACAAAATCTTTATTTTTCTTAGCAAGATACATTTAAGGATACAGACAATAAAAAACACTTGAGAAAAGCTTCAATTGTAGCTTCATTTGTAGCAAGCATTTCCATCTTACAAAAATCAGCACCCTGTCCTTTAGAAATGCACCAACCCTCCCGCCTGACAACTAGTTAGAGCCATCTCCATGACTGTGGAGCAGAATTAAAAAAAATAATCTAGATGCCAATTTCCAATCGTCAACTCTTCACAAAAAAAAAAAAAGGAAAGAAATCAAGCCCACACCACATTGGGACCAAATGCATTTATAAATTCAGTGTAACGCCTCGTTGCTGTTGGTATTAACAGGAATTTTAATCATCAAATTGACAACACACATTTTAGTACTCACTGTTTACAATGGTATAAAAAGGGGAACTCAAAGTTGGCAAAATATTTCTCTTACATTATCATCGTACCCAAATCAGAAAAAAAACAAAACATTGCCTCTATTCTGGCAAAATCACATGAAAACATGAAGTCATAATCTTGAGGGGAAAAGGCCCCCGATTCTACTCTGTACTTCTCTCATTTGGCCACGTTACTTCGTATTTCTGACTGGTAAAACAACATCCAGATTCATTCAGACCTATTTGACTTTTTCTGAAATGGAGTGGCTTCATAGTAAAGTTACAGCTGGGTAAACACACGAAGGTTGTCGGCCTTCGCGGTCTCGCACCACCGGAGCGCAGAACCAAAAGGCTCATTTATTCTCACGCTGACGTGGCGAACAGCAACACCGAGCAGAATCCTCCGAACACAAGCACTTGTCCCGTATCTACGGTCCCCGCCTTAACGCCGCCGGGCGTGCTCAGGGTGACAGACAGCGGACGACGCTCCAGCGGCAGTAGCTGGGTTCGCAGCGGTTGCCGTTTACTTTCTGCCGCTGTGTTCTGTGGATCCCGTGAAGGTGGACATGTGTGGAAGTGGACTTGCTTAGAAGACACCACCACATATGTCTTACAGTCAAAAGACTGGTATCTGTAAGTAAAAATTAATTAAAAAAAGAGAAATAAATTAAATAATGGGTGCACTTTTCCATCTGTTAGGGTAAATGTTTGATAACACTTCACTTCTTTTTCTTATAGGCCTTGAAGCCATTAAAACCTTCCTCACTTCAGATTAAGCCTTTGCCAGAGGATCAAACAGGATCGTAAGAAAGAGAATGAGTGAAAACAGCTGCAAAAACGAAGCAACGGCGAGTCGACTCAGCCACCAACGTTAAGCCCTTTGTTTCTGGTTCGAACTTTACCTCTGGCCCTGAACAGTCAGACCTCAGCTTTCTCACAGCTCGGGCTCTCTGGCCGTTCACTCAAAGTTTGACGTTATGCCTCCGTGTACACAAGGACACGAGGACCAGACGAGCCTCGGTGACGGATGGGTTTGGCCCACGGTGCGTGAATCCGTTTCAGATCAGACTAAATTACGGTGGAGGGATTACATAGTGCATTCAAATCGAATGAAGGCAGCTCTGCCAACATCTCCTCAGCTTGTGCGATCACGTTGTTCACAGTCTGGTTACACTGGCAGATTTTGCACTGCTGGAATGGAATCGAGGAGTGTCAAGTAAAATATTCAAATCAAGATGAACCTATGGCCTGCTGCAGCAGTCTCCCCCTTCAGACGGGGCACAAAGACAGAGACGTGGAGAAAAACAAAGTGTGCTTCGTCACCATTGTTTCAAGATGAGAAATACCAGCATTGAAATTACACATTTAAAAACAGGTGGCATTAAAAAGGGCAGGTAAGTAATTCAGGATCTGCAATAAAATGCTACAAACCCAAACATGTTGCATGTATGACAGAGTGTTGATGTGCATCTGCTTTGTTAAATAAGATGAATATGTACTATCGTCAGCGTGCTTGAATGTGTGTGTGTGTGCGTGCGTGTGTGTGTTAGACAAGTCAACGTTTGGAAGAAAACAAGGACTAAAAGATGAGACTAAAAACAGGAAAATTAAGAGTACTGTATGGCATACTGTGCTGCCTATAAATTGTGGCCTGAGTACAGACCCTACCAACTTCCTCCCAACATCCTGTGTAAAATATCCGCACACCTCCTCTTCAATCTTCCAGGACAATGGGCTCGCTGGTGCTGGAAGGAAGAAGGGGAATGGCCAGGGAGCGGGGTGGCTGTGGCAGCTTGATTCGGACCAGGAGGTGAGGTTTCCTCGCTGCCCTGCGCATCTCTGACTGGGTGAGATGTTTCCTCAGAGCTCTGGGGAAGAAAGTCAAAAACGGTAAAGGTTCTGCACGTCCACAGCACCCTTTCAATACAGCTCAATACGTCATTAAACTGGAAAGCCACGACAATTGACTTGATCCTCTGAAACACAGAGGTCATCCTGTATGAGGCTATTTTAACTTGAACTCTAGTTAATGCATGTAGTCTTTTCTCCAGTGTTATTTACAAACAGCATCCTGCCCACAGCCTCCTTCCCGAGCGGGAAAACAAAAACATCACTGAATGTATCTTACACCATGATCACCTCTTCTGAGTAACTGTTGTAGCCATTCACCTGGATGATCACCTGCTGACAAGTTAAAAACCTCCCACAGCCCCGTCCACCTCTCCTAGAGTAACTAACTGCCTGGAATCCTGGGATCCTGGGATCCTGGGATCTAATAAGTGCTCTTGAGACTGACCCAATCCTCTTGAACGTGGGTGTGTCGGGTGTTGAGGCCAAAAAGGCTGAGGAATATACCGCCATGTACCTGGTGTCCTTTGTAGCAACAAACACCACGGGGTTCGGAGCTTCTCCCTGGCTGACCTTCTGCCGCTTGATGACCGACTGGGAGGTGGTCCTCATGCCTGAAGTATACGGTCTTCCGTTGGCTGGGTAGGTAACTCCTGTAGACTGCGAACAGAACAATGACAGAAAAAGACAACGACTCAACCAAAATGAGGCATAGTTGTGTCACCAGAGAAGACTATGAATCTGTAGCAGCTCTAATCTGAAAGACGTCCAGTCTCTAAAAATTATTGAAAAAAATCGGCAGCTCGGCGTGCTGCAACCAAAGTAGGCATATAGTCTTAGGTGATGGAAGGAAGGAACACTGACGCTTTCGAAGCCTCTCTTTCCCAGCAGGCTTTGGCCCACTCGAGGCTGGCTGGCCTGGTTCCTGTTGATGGGTGTTGGGGGTCCTCTAGACGCCTTTAGTTTAAGAGGCGCGGAGATGGCTGCGGAAGCACAACAGCCACACATTAAAACAAAAACAGAAAAGTGAAAAGTGGCTCAGTCTGCATCAGTGTTCTAATCGTTCAGCGACATATCTAACTCTTAACTCCACTTTGGAAGAGCCTTCGTGGTGTGGTGCAGTCTCACCTAAATCCTTCACGATGGTGGCCAGCGACTGTCGAGGAACCAGCTTGCTCTTTAGATGAGATTTTGTGGCTTTGGGAAGCCGGATCATACCTGTAGAACCAGAAGAATTGACGTTGACTGGGACGCATGGCGTGGTGCCGAATGTACAAACAAGACCACATCAAACAAGCTCCAGGCGTGTGAACGTACACTCAGCTTTGACAGCATTGGCGTTGATAGATGCGTAGGGTCTGCGTGCAGCACGCCGTGGTTGCAGTATGTCCTCGCACACCCGCCGGGCAATGCGGGTGAGCTTGGTGGTTTGCAGGATGAAAGTCTGGCGATTCTTGGCTAGCAGCTTGGCTCGCCCTTCGTTGCGGGTGAACGGCGACATTCCCTGGACTTCCTGGCGTGTCATGTGTGCACGAGGGCCCGACTCCTGGCCAGAAAGTTAAACAAGGGAGCAGTGAAAAGACGCACGCCGATGGTGAAAACGCCGCCTGAGCGTCTGGTACATGTGATGGATGACGTGCGCGCGGCGGTTCCAACTGCGAGACTTACAGAGCCAGCTCTAGCAGCTCCTTCTAGCTGTGTGGGCGTCTTCAGACCTCCGTATTTCTTCCAGTAGATCCAGCAGGAAGCACATAGTCTGCACTGCATGTTAGGGGGACCCCAGGCATACCACTGAGGCGACTGGGCCGCTGGGTGACAAAGGGTTTTGCGTCTTAGGCATAAAAGTACCACATCAAACCCACAAATGCACATATCATCTATGCGTTTATTTATTTTAGAGGGCCCGCCCCGTACTCACTGTGGCAGCTCTCACAGCTGAGCCCTTTTTGAAAGCCTGCAGCTCCATTCACACCAGGTTTACTGCCCGGCACCATGATCTGGTTGGGGTTGGGTTTGGTACTGGTTAAGGGAGGACATCGAGGACAGGAGAGTTATTCTGAAAGCAGTTTGCACTGAGGACAGATGCTCTGTATGGGGGCTGCCACCAACACTTACTAGGTTGGGATGTAGACCTGTTTGAGTTTACTGTCCGCCTCTGCTGCCTTTAGTCGTTTCTGAAAGGAAACGTGGGTGTTTATCAAAGTCTTGGTTTAAACGTGCTGATAAATCCAACGTATTGCCACTTTTTGGTGCTGGGCTTCTTGCTCTGGACAAACCTGCTGAATGTAGCGGTCTGTAGTCTTCCACATGTAGTAAAACTGGACCACACTGGCTAGAGACTTCCAAGGCAGCTGCAGAACATCAACATGAACAGAGTCTTACATTTATACCGCACCAAAGTCTTCACTTCCCTACTCGCTATGAATCCAAACAACCTCAATCTAGCCACTCTTACTTCATCTCTAAGACATCAGCAGACTTCAGCTCTACCAGCTCAGCCTTTCCGTCCTGGCTACTGGTCTGAGTTGCCATCTCCAAGGCATTCAGAAGGACCGGCCTCACTACCATCTCGTAAACCTTTCTTCTTCAACTACAAATATTTGTTCTTGCTTCGACTAAACTTCATTCCTCTTCCCTCCCGCACACAAACAAAGAATGCTTCAAAAACTGTTATGAAAGTCCAACTTTTTCACTGATTTCTCATGTTCCTGAAAAAAAAAGCCATTTCTGAATGGTGAAACATGAGAGACGTATTGCGTTGACGTAGGTCTCTGTTTGAGATTATATATCACTTTCAGAGTTCTTTTTCAAAGACTTCACAAGATGCTGCTCTGTCAAAGATTTGGGTAGCGGTGTTGGAACATCATAAACATGGTTCCAAGTATTGCAATCCAAATCAAGGCTGGATGTAAGAAAAAATCAAACCAGAAAACCTACAAACCAACAGTAACCACACTCGTTTGATTAAATAAAGGAGGAGAGCTCACAAAGTCCTGGCGGATGTCATTGAAATCTTTGCCATATTTCTCCAGAGCCTCTTCAAACAGCATGGCCTCCGAGGCACTCCACTCCTCCATCTCATCGCGGCACAGCACAGGACCCCCCTGAGGAACTAGAGTAGACATGGCTTTGGCCAGGTCATAGTTGTTCTTCTGCAACGTGTCCATAGCATGGAACTAAAAAAAAGAAACAGACGACAGAGACAGGCGTTGATTGATCACTACTGGAGATTATGGTGGCAAGATTTTTAAAATGGTGTATTTATGTGTATATATATTTATATATTTATCAAAACATCCATATGTTTTGTTGTGGATAAATGAAGCTTAAAGGTATTTGCTCTTTTTGTTGGACAATTTGATTTCTATGATTAGAAAAGCTGTAATTGATCAGGCGCCTCACACCTGCGGCCACCACCCCCAGGTGCGACCACATTCCTGGGTAAGTATCACTATAAAGGGCCTTTGGTCAAAGTCACCCAAACATTTGCACACACATGAGTGCAGTGACAACTCTCAGGCCCTAATAAACGTTACAGATACAACGACCACCAGAACCCCATCCACTAACATTACACACAGCACAAACCCCTCAAGACAAAGAAAAACAAAAAGAGTTTTATTTATAGGTCTAGTTTGAATTGTTTAGTCTTCATGTCTCACCAATGTGATATCTCTGGACGCTGCAGCTGCACTCATGTGGAGACTGGGCTGGCGGATGGAGCTGCTACAGTCCAAGGCCCGGGCAAATGTACCCACAGCTCTGAAATGAAGAGGTCACAACAATGTCAATTTTGGACATAAAACTAAAAGACACGGAGTAACTGGGAAGTTACAGTTTTGCAACGCTATTTACAAATACAACACTTGAATGTCATTTCCAGGCTGACAAAAAAGAAACCTTGTAAAAGGTGAGAAATAAGAAAGCTAGATGATAACAGATGGATGAAAACTCCGTACAGCCAAATATGTTGCTAAAACAGAATGCAAATGTCTAAAAACGGTCTGAAGCAATATTTCAATTCAATTCAAAAACACTTTATCGCCAAAGGGAAATGAAATTGTTGCAATAGTCATTTAAGTCTCTTCAAAGAGTCACTGTAGAGGTTTATTTCTGTGGGCAGGAAGGAACTGATGTTGGATCTGAGGAGGCCTGACTGAAGACATTCAGAGCTGAATCACAGTTGTAACGGGGATGCACAGGGTTGTCAACGGTCCTCTTCATGTCTGAAATATCCTCCAAAGATCAATCAGACAATCAGATTAGGGTAAGGCGTCAGGCTAGAAGTCACATGGTTACAATCCAGTGTGGAGTTCAGAGGAGCTCCGTCCTCTACGCCAGTGGTCATCAGCCCTGGTCCTCAAGATCTACTGCCCTGCATATTCTGGATGCTTTCCTGCTTCACCATGACACAAGTAGCTGTCTCATCAACAGACCTGTGCAGACCTCGATGACACGCTGATAATCATTAACCTGAGTCAGGTGTTAATGCAGGGACACATCTAGAACACGCAGGACAGCAGTGGACCGATCACATCTGCTGCAGTCTTTGTCGGCTCAACGCATAAGATTTGTGAAGAGGTGTACAATGCCAGGGAAAGTATTTGCCCCAACCCTTATCTTTAAAACTAAAGGAAGAAGTCTCCCAAACAGCTGTCTACAAATAAACAACAAAGAACAAATCCACAGTAATATAGTAGCATAAACACATGCCAGTGGTAATAGAGTAAAGAGGTAGACGGCAAAAACAAAAGAAAAAAGTGTCACCTTGCAACCACCAGGAACTGGTCGATCTGTGGGTCTTTGAGCTGGTTGTTGGGGTCCCACACCTTAGTCTCCAGCTTCTCCTGGATGCGATTATCGGATTCAGCTGAGACAGGGAGGATCTTGGTTAAACATCTGCTCCTGGGAAGGCAACCTTCTATGGAGGCTGTTCATTTTTCTTTTATTGTGTGAAACTTTTTAGGCATTTAAAGGTTTCTTGAATATTTTGGTCATGTTTTATTTTTATTGTAGTATGTAGAGAAATTTAATATTAATATATAATTTAAAAACAATGTTGTAAATGTGTTTTCCTTATATATTGGACAGAGAAGCAAATAAGAAATGATTTTTCCAAAGCTTTTTCTGATCAGCTGTTTATATATAAATATACATGTATCGATTGCCCTGTAGACTGAAGCGGAAACTTTATATTAGTTTCCTCGGTATCTCTAGATTTGTGTGTGCTGCTTACCTTCAGCCAGCTTATCAGGAATCTCAGCTTGGTATTTAGAGCCCACACGGATCTCACCCTGGTCTGCCAACAGTGTCTTCTGGACAGGGTCAAACACCAACGAGTAGAAGAAACAGTCCTGGACGGAGCACAGCACAAGATCACAGCAGTGTCCAAATGTCTGGGCTGCAACTACCCTCACATATCTTGTTGTAATGTGAAACACTAAAGGGAAAATAACAGGCGGTGGAGCAACGGGATCGTAACAAATCACCAGAAAAGGACTCACTTCTTTTTCCAGGTAACCAGTCAAGACATCCGTTTCATTGAGTAGGGTGACGTTGCACTTTCCCCTGAGGAACAAGGGGTGTTCAGTCAGGTCAAACAGATCACTGACAATTTTAAACTGTTCCTCCACTTTCTTAAGTCACTATTGGGCATTTTCAGTACTGAGAAAAAGAGAAAAGCTTTTTTACAGTTTAGGAGTAAGTAAGTAAGTAAGTAAGTAAATAAATAAAATATCTTTTTTTTTGTCACACTGAATTTGCTGGTTAATGTAGTTAACTGTATTATATTAAATGTCCTTGCATTACTTGAAATTTCCCTTAACAGGTCAAAATAAAATTCAAAGGAATGAATAGAAAGTGCAGTGATGAAACACATCATTGCCTTAATGCGCAATAATGACTGTTACAATGAACCTTTCCTTAGTAATTCAGACCTAACTGTGCTTGGCACATGTCCAGCAAAGGTTCTACTGTCTGTTATTAAACATATACCGTATATGAGTGGCAGGCAGAGATTCAAACTGTCGAGACAGGAAGAGTTCCCTGTGTTTCAGCTGGTGTTTCTGTTGCTCAGTCAGTGTTGGCTGCTTGGACTCTTCTTCAAATTCTCCTACAAAACAAACACATCAGCATTTGTACTTGTAAATGACAAGTTATATCATTTCTATAGAAGCAATTTAAACACCACCAAGGAGATATATATATATATATATATATATATATATATATATATATATATATATATATATATATATATTTTTTTTTTTTTTTTCTCTCCCTTTCCCTCTTTTCACACAGTTTATATAAATATGTACTAACTGACTGCATGAATACGACTTTATATTGGTATACTGATATGTACGAGCAGTTGAAGACACTTCTTCACTTTCATATCAATACTGGCTACAATACTACACATACACAGCACACACCAAAATAAAACGATAGTAAATAGAATGCTTCTCCCCTTTTCTGTTTGTAAAAACCTGGTTGTCCTATGTCTACTTTTATTTTATACTTAGTTACTCGTTTAAACACATACTACAACACATCACACACACACCAAACTGCACCCATCACTGTCTAGTCTGTTCTTTCTTGCTTTCATGCCCCCCTCCTTCCTTGTTTTTCACGTTCCCCCCACACACGGTGATCTTAGTCCTCTTTGCCAGAAGGCAGTGATACTTATGTTATAGAATAGCTTGCTACTCACGTGCATTGCTGTCAGCCAGAGTGTTTAGGTTGCCTGAGATGTCTCGCCTCCTGAACAGACATACCACTTTTGCTTCTACATTTCCATTGGCTGTCTGGAAGTGGAAAGTCATGAGTTAAAGAGCACCATCATGAACCAGGGTGGAACTCTTTAGGCTTTAGTTTCTGGATGTGACTGTTATGTAGGTTTCTGCCTGACTAGAAAAATAGCAACAACAGTGCAAAGAAGAGTGTAACTGCATACCAACACACGTCAGCTAGTTCAATTTACCCCTAGCGGAAATTTAAAAAAAAAGAAGATGCCTGAAATGGTTTTATACCTTAATGATCTTTGAAGAAAGTGAACCTTTAACCCCCACTGTTTGGCAAACACCGTAATTAATTTATTTTAATAATTACATATTTTTGGTATCAATTTAAAAAAAAAAAAAAAAAAAACTTTCAGCATTTTGTACATCTGTTAAAAATACCAACATTTAATGTTAATGTTTTTGCTGTGTAGAACAGAGTGACGTTATGTGTAAACACAGCCAATGGCACCGTCTCACGTTTCTGATTTGTATATGCATTAACACTGGTACAAACACAAATAATTCAAATGCATGGGACTTGCTGTGCTGCAGGTTTAGACCAACACTGGACAAGACCTTTGTGACATCACCCATATGTCTCTGAAGAGTTGTTTTGAAGCACATTTATTGGATCACAACACATTTCCAGTCCAAACAAAATGGGCTTCGTTTCCCAAATACATGCAGTTTATTTTATTGTCTTGCAAAGATGAAACATATATAACTTAATTTTAGGTCACTGTCACCAAACTTAGCAGAAAGATACCAGTACAGTACAATACAAGTACAGTCTCAAACTATATACAAGTTTTTAAATTGTGTTGATACACGAGGACAGGGGGAGGTAGAGCGGGCAGCACTTGATCGTCAGCATCTCCAGGTTAGGCGAGCAGAGATGGGAGAGTGAGACGTTCCAGCGAACGTTACACCAGTTGTTATTCACCATGAGACACATGCCGCCTCCTCTTGATTTCCCAGAATCCTCAGTTCTGTCTGGTGAACTGAGAAGAACTCCACTGGATGAATTGGGCTGTACGGGATCGTCGGGGTCAGCCATGTCTCGGTGAGGCAGATGATGTTGCAGTCTCGTACGACCCTTTGGAACGTAATCCTCACCCTCAAGTCATCCAGCTTGTTCTCCAAAGACTGGACGTTGGCCAGGAGAATGCTGGCCAGTGGGGGATTGTGTGGCATTTTCCTCAGGCATTTCTGAAGCTGGCTCGGCATCCTCTGGACTGCCTCGGTTTCTTGGATTGTGCGCGTTCTCCATTGTCGCTGTTCTTGCTGGAGCTCCGCAGAATTTTGCCAGGCCAGGTAGAGTCTGTGACAGAAATCTGTGTCCTGCGTCCCCAAGCAAATAAGCACCTTTCAGGACCAACTGCAGTTTGCTTATCATTGTTGGAATTGAAGACACATCATACACCTACTTCAACAAACTGGTTGCCATCTGGACACAGCAGGCAGTTCGTTTAACAGTTCTGCCTAACCATGTTTCAAACTCCAGACAGAGATGAATGTCTCAACAATTGCATAGATTACAGACTCTGACAAACAAACCACATTTTGTGAGACTAAAGTGCCCTATCATCTACAGACATACTCGTACGACAGTTGTTGAGTGCATCAGTGGTGGACAGCTGACTGATTACAGAGAACTGATGGGCTACTATGTGGCATGGTGTCTGAACAACCATCTCATCTTGAATGTAAAGGAGACAAAATTATTGTAAATGTTAGGAGGAGCACAAACAAGTCTAACACCATTTTCAAAAAAGGAGAAGTGGACGTGGTGTAAAAGTATAAATATCTTAATGTTCTCCTGGACATTAGACTAGACTGTAGAGGCATCCTGGTGAGGTCTACGAGAAGGAATACAGCAGACTGTAGTTATTGAGAAACCAAACTACTACAAATCTTTTATACAAGTCTGTTGTGGAGAGTGTAATCACAACCGCAGCCATCTATTGAGGTAGCAGCATCAGCACCAGTGACTAAAAACAAATAAAAAGCCGAGCAAAGCCATAAAAAAGTGCTGTTTCTGATCTGAGGTCTGTTCTGGTGTCTTTAGAGCTAGATGTAAAATAAAACAAACAAAAAACAGTGGTTCATAAAATAAAAAACACAATGGACAACACTGACCACCCTCTTTACAAGACATTCGTCTTCAGCCAGAGGCTTCTTCAGACCCGCTGCACAACAGGCCACGACAGGAGATCCTTCCTACCCATAGTAATAACAATCCTATGACGACTCTTTGAAGAAGCCTAACAGTTACTGCAACATATAATATTTCCCTTCGAGGATGAATAAAGTATTACTAAACTGAGACAATTCAATAACATTTTATTGAAATGGGCATGCTCATGCCTGCTTTCCATGCCTGTTCGACCTAGTTGCAATACGACACAATATGCTTCAAGAGCACTCTTCAGAAAACCAATGGGTGATGTCACAGGAGCTTTGGCCAGTTCTTCTTATACAGTCTATGGAAGCAACATACATATTGCGTACAGTCAGGCTCCTAAACAATAAAGGGAGCTTTCCTAGTTTCTAAAGAAAACTGATTAAATGTAATGGAAGTATTTGACACACGGGGCAAAAAGGAGACAACCAACCTTGTTGAGCTCTTCTATTCTCCGGATCAGGTAAGGGTTGCTGGAGGAGTTCTCAAAGTACACATAGTCTGGAAGAAAAACCAGGGAAAGGAAGACTGATCAGTTCATCAACCCTCCTAATAATTACAGACTGGCAAACTGCAGCTTTAGCAACACAAAGGCTGCAACAGTCAAAAATAAAAATAAAAGAAATAATAATAATAATGAAAGAAAATCACATGTATCAAAGCACCTTTCACCTAATAAACAATGAACTCTTTATAAATGTATATTGCGAAGTATTAAAGTTCAGGTAAGGACAGAGTGATAAGTAACTGCATCTGAATGGACTGTTTTTCCACTTCTGAGTTAAAGCATGAACATGATGTACAACATATTGATAACATTTAGAACTAATGGCAAAATGGCAAACCATTGTATGTACTGATGGTGTTACCAAAAGCAAGCTGTATCTGGTCCACGCACAAGTGTTTCTGTGAGACATCATCAACTTATTAGTACTTCCTCCAAATATCCGAGATTCTTCTAATTCTTCTGGCGGAGAAGCACAACACAACATTGATCGACTTTTTTTGCTTTCATCACACCGTGGTGCTTTGAATGTGAGCAATTATGAGCATGAATGGATCTGCTCAGGGCGGAAGTCTGATGGTACACAGGAAATGTGAGGTCTCTCCAACAATGCATGCAAGAGCAAACTGAATTGCCATGGCGAGTCATCATAATTCCCTGCACTCCCAGCAGTGCCACGTTCAATGCAGAAAATTTACTTTTCATAACAATGCTTTTGTAAGGTGTGACCCTGAGTCATCATCAGCTTCTTAACCACGTTGACCATTCTGCCTCCAACTGCCTCCAGAGGCCTCCAACTGATTGTTGCACTTTGCAGACTACAGCCTGAAACAAATGGGTGAAAAATGATCCCTTAAGTTTTTATTATTTTTATCATCAACTTCGCTCTGAAACATCTATACTTCCTTTCGCTCTTAAGCGTGATCATTGCACTGTTAAGAGATTTGTGACTGATTCAGTGCAAACGCACAAGTTTGTGCAGATAAAATATACAACAAGGAAGGTTTCTGCCAGATAGAAACATCGGATTAAAATGCCATTACAAAGTGGGAAGCAGGTAGGTGAAGCTGCGGTGCCTCTGGAGTCCCACCAACACCAAGGTGAAGGATCTTTCAGAGGTTTCAAGTTATGCATAAACCTTCTATTCAGCCACCCTAACCAATGCTCACCAGCAGAGATGCAAGAATGCCAGAACTGTGAAGCTGCTATCAATGAGGAGTCCAATGGTAAAATGTAACTGGGCCTATTGAGATGTTTTTGATTGAAATAGCTTTTGATTTCAGATTTTTAATGATTTTTTTTGCTGTTGCATAAAATGCTAAACCTATTTCTGTTAACTTGTCTGAGGGCTTTCATCCCCTCATTATCAAGTTTTGGTTCATAAAAGTAGGGCCCAAGCTTAAACAAATTACTTCAGTGCTTTTTTTTTTTTTACTTTTGCAGTAATCAGCAATGTCTTAACACAGTGAAATGGAGCATAAATAGAAAGAAATATTTTTCATTATGGTCAAACATTTGTGTAGACGCTCCAATATTATTTGCATTGGAGCAGACACAGTCCTGGTCATGTCAGATTATTTGAGTCAAAGGACAGGCCAAAGTGTAAGCAAATGGACAAAGTTATATATTATAGTTATATATAACTGGATGGGATCACAGCCAGACAAAAATAAACCTGTCAGACACTACATGGCGCTATGCCAGAAAAGGCACGTTTGTAAACCTATCTGAATATTACTATCTAAATGTCAGTAGTAATGGCCACAAACCAAATATATGTAGTACAACCTATAAAAAAAATACTACAATCTCAAAGAAATATCAAAAGTGAGCCAACCTCTGTAAACCATGAACTAAACAAAAACTTTGATCCTTTTCTGTTACAACTAATCTCCATAAAATTCTACAGGAGCATTGTATACCTCAGAAATCAAAATCAATTTAGTTTTATTAATAGAACCAATTACAACCAAAGTCACATCAAGGCACTACACAAGAAAGAACAAAAAGTTGACATCAACGTCAATCAATACTGTTGTACAAAAGAACAGCAATGCTTGGTTAATTATAAAACAGCTTATTAATAAGTGCCTGACAACAGCTGTTAAAACATAAATAAATTATTAATATGAATATATCAAAACGGTGCACCACCTGAACGCCAGGAATGTGTAACCCACTAACACCACATTCAGTCTGTAAATAGCAGATATTCTGTGTACCAGCCTGTGACCAGTGTTGGCGCTACAGAGCAAAAGACCAAGCCAAGTCCAAGCTAAGACCTTACAACACGCAAATGTTACAAATATATAAAATAACCACAAACAACTTCTCTCATTTACATGAATCACATTTATTAACACAAGTCTCAGTGATGGCAACAAACAGCACATGGAATAAGTTCTGATCTCTAAACTGCACATAAGTAACTAAACATGAAACAAAAATGTGTCTATTTACAAATGTGTGTGTGTGTGTGTAACAAAAGCGCTAAATATACTTAAGCATTTTTAGTTGAGCAAATATGTCTGACTCGTAAAAAAAAAATCATGCCACCCATAACACAGTATGTATCATGTGTGAATATTTACATACATTTAAGACTAATTTATTTTTCATGAATATTTATGGAAATGCATAATTAGCAAAAATATATTTCCTTTTTTTCTGCCAAACATTTACATAGACATGCAATCAATGTTTGTATTGTACCACAATAAAAGTCATAATCATGTCAAATTATTTGCAGAATTTTTGGACAAATTACTCAAGTTACTCGAGTTATGATTTATAACAAATTCATACACACAGGCAGATATAAACAAATGGTCATATAAACAATACATTGTATGGGCTGAGCTTTGTTTGTACGTTTGAGTCCATGGGCAGCCTAAAATTTAGGACAATAGAGAAAGTTACATACAGGGCCAGGCCAAACGCTTGTTACAGGACCTCACATAATCTAAATGAGTTCCTGTTCTTCAACTACAAACTCATTACATTTAATTCTGCATTTACAGACAAATGACACGTTCAGTGAACGCATGCCAAAGAAAAGCTCCAATACCTATTAAAATATACAAAGCGCATTTTCCGATGCAGGAAGTCACCTTGTTTCACGTCAAATTCACAAAGTATGTCACTCATACTGTCATGTTTAGGAAGGAGGTGTTAACTCCCATCTGTGAGGGTACGGGTTTAATCCCCAGTATATTAACTTTTATCATGACTTTTGAAGACATTATTTTGGTCACCTCTGAACTTTGGGTGGCAATGGCCCAAGTGGCAGAAAAGGTCTTCCAGTAACCAGAAGATTTGTGGCTCATATAATATTCTATCACAGTTCATCCTTGTTTTCTTGGACAAGACACTTTATCTCTTTGATTCCAATCTGAATGAATATTTTGAAGTGTATATATATATATATATATATATATATATATATATATATATATATATATATATATATATATATATATATATATATATATATATATATATATATATATATATATATATATATATATATAGGATATAGTGCTCGTTTTAAATGCCATCACCACAAAAGCACCATAGCGTTGTAACGCAGCATTGTTGTCTGACTTTAAATTAAACCTTTTGAAAAAAGATCTGAAAACCCTCCAGTTTCGACCTCAGTCCAAACTACCCTGACTCAATACTGTTAGAACAGCCAATCTTGACCGGACATTTAGACTGGTAGGGTAACATAATATTAAGAAAAAATTGGAGCGTTTGTTTTTTCCCACCACTGACTGTAAGAGTCAGCAGAGTATTCAAACGTTGTTTACCTGGTGGAATTTCTTCCTTAACCATTTAAATGTGCCTGTAACCCAAGGTGAGTGGATGTGGCTTGAGTGTAGCCAGAATTGGGGGAAGTAGTTTACAACACAAACAGTAGTTTTTTTTTCTTTTTGTCTATCCTTGGAGCTAGGAAAAACAGGGCTGTTTATGTTTAGTGTGAAAATCTGCAGCTAAGGTGGCAACATTGGCCTAAATGGAGCTGAAAAATAGGTAGTCCTTTCATCTCTGAAAAACAATGATTTTGCATTCAAGTTAAACATTATGTACCTTTAAAAGGACTGGTAATAAAGAAACACATTCATACAGCTGCCTGAACCACACAATTTCAAATCCTTACCGACTGCAAAATACATGGACAGAAGTTGTTTTACAGCATCTAGCGAGTACATGGTGGCCTGCAATTGGAAATATTTTAAAGGGGTTCTAAATTACAAACTAGTAATTAATGCATTTCCTATGGAAATGCAGGGTTGAATGCTGTAAAATGAACACTTGCTGAATGCCTGCTGAATGCCTGCTGAATGCTTTCTGACCGACTGAAAGGAATTGTTGAGTTATGTTAAAAAAGCTGAGAAAACTGCTAAAAACAGCCATGTAATGTAGAGAAAAATGCTAAAAACTGCGACAAAATACGGCGATGTTATTTGCAATTAGTCTTCATTAGCAACACCTGCTGGTGGAGCAAAGGTCTAAAAGATATAAATTTAAGAAGGAGCTGCAGAACAAATGTGATTCCATGAGAAATGCAGGCTTGATCATTAATATGTCGAAACCTAACTGAATTATGCTGAGCCTGTCCTTTGTTGAATTTAAACTTGTGACTACAAGTCTGCGTTAAACAACACATGCTTAAATCACTGAGCCATCCGACCGTTCCAACAGGATACAGAAGTTTTATTTTCCTCCAAAAAGACAAAGGAGGCAGCACCATGCTATATGTAAATATAATAAGCAACCGCTGGTGGTGCAACGAAGTTATAAAGTCTAAACTGTAGGAGTTCCAGAAATTTTAAAATTGCCAAATGTGATGGGTGCAAGCACACAGTGAGTGCTTGTAAATCTCAGAAGCAGTGCCTGGCTGGAATCAAACCAGGAACCAGAGGTACCAGAAACACACTGAGCTATATGACCTGTTCAGTGCTGTAGGGAAATATTCCCAATAGGGAACATACTGATTGCATAATTAGTGTACTTTAGAAACAAAAAGAACCAATAGGAACAGCAAAACTCTGCATAGCAACAAAAACCTGTATAAAACAGGTTTTGCAGGAAAAAAAACAAGAGACAGGAAAACACTGATGCAATTTTAGTTTCAATTTAAAAAACAAATCTATCTAAAAAACACCAATGACTCTGAGCTTTTTCTATGGATGAGTGTTCCCTGACAGAAAGAATATCTGTCGTTGTGAGGCACTTTTCTCCCGTCTAGTAAATTACAGACCTTTGAGAGGCATATTAGGATACAGAACATAGATTTTCCTACATTTTGAGCCTAAATCTGAAACTCTAGTGTAAAGTTGGGGGGAGTAAGCTGAAATCAAGAAGATCTTGGAAATCTTGAAGGCTGCTCTCCCTCTATTTCATCATATATATCATATACATTTTAATGATCATGGGGCAATACAAAGTAGCAACAGTTAGGTTTTTAATAGATTTTAAAATCGGCTTTCAGTAATAAAAACTTAATTCAATTAAAAAAATTTAAAGATAAACTGAGTTAGGTCAGGAGGGATGATATAGGGATTACAGATGAGTTGATGATGGAGGGATGGCATATGGAAAGTTGATGGATGGATGGATGGATGGATGGATGGATGGATGGATGGATGGATGGATGGACCGACCATAAATACATGACACCCTTTTCTGTGTCTCTGCTCACGTGTGTTTTGAGTGGCTCTGTCAATCAGTCTTTACAAATCAAAGAACTGTTCATCCATAAACACAGAGATTCACACTCAAACACAGATGCACATAAACACAAACACCTGATTCTAATCATAAACTCTGGTTTTAGGTGACAATAAGAAGAGAGTGAGAAAACTGTCCAATTATAACACCATATAAACCTAGCACATAAAGTAAATACATTTGCATTTTGTAGATTATTTCTTTGTTTTAACTTCCATCATTTTCATTTGATTTATCATAGAGTCTAAACTGTTTTATTTTGAAAACTGACCAGATTCTCTCCATTACATCCGGCTATGACTTACTCTTGACGCATGTCAAGACCTGTGTCTTGGTCCCGCGATACATCCCGGTAAATTTAAACCCCCAACCTTGCAAAATAATTAAAACAAACGTCTTTGGAAAGTTTCTTTGCGAAGGGAAAAAGATCCAGTGAGGAGACATAAAAGGAGCCGTTGACTGCCAAAAGAAAGAAAGCTGCATTTACCAAACAATATCAGGAATCCTACTTAAAATATGGATTTATCACTATAGGAAATTCCCACGCACCAAGCAGACTGGACCTAAGCAACACATTTTGGGTTTTAGTGTCTCCCATGACCCCTAGATGGACCCGTCTTGTTGCAGGAAAACAAGCTTGGGGATCCCACTGATTCAGCACTATTGTAAATGGTATTTTCATGCACTTTTTATAGAAAATACCAGTTTTTATGCTGGTCGTATCATTTTATTTTGTCGTATTTATCTGCTACACCTTTTACAGATTGGTTCGTGAAAATATTGTCTGACAGTAAACCGGTCCGTGGAGGACACTGGATGAGATAAATTAAAGCTTGAAGAAACAAAACATATCGGCAATTTAACAGTTGATCCATTTAACAAACAGGAGCCTCATTAGCGTGTGGAAGAACCAAACACAGCCACAACACCCTGGCACCTCCTCCTCATGCTGGTCACCAGCCTGCTCACACTGCTGTGATGGATTCCCATTCTTCAACCAGCATTTGTCACAAGTCAGCCAATGTGGTCGTGTTGGTCACTCTGGCACGAACAGCATGCTCAAGCTGATCCCACAAATGTTCAATGGGGTTGGGTTCAGGACTGCTGGCAGGTCATTCTGGAGGTGGTCTACGATAAACCCGCTCTGTGGGGCGAGCGTTGTTATCTTGGAGGACAGAGTTTGATCCCAGACTGTGGAGATATGGGATTGTCACTGGTTGCAGAATCTTAATTTCACTCTGCATTTAGATTGCCTCCAATGATGACAATTCAATTGAATTTTATTTATATAGCATCTATTACAACACAAGTTGTCTGTATGCGCTTTCCAGAGACCAGAACATGACCCCGAGTAATTATTACATAAACAACGGCAGGTAAAAACTCCCCTGGTGGGAGAAAAACCTTAAACCAAACAGTGGAAAGAAAAACTCCCCTTTTAGAGGGAAGAATCCTGGAGCAGGACCTGGATCATTATTATCATTCATTTTTATCTCTTCCCCGATTCCACTGCACTTTATCAACTGTTACTCGTTCGGATCCTCCAATTTGCTTTGTGCTGGCAGGTCTGTAAGTACAACTGCCAGTGTAGCTACTGTGATTGACAGCTGGATCTATTTAATGTGTTTCAGACCAGTAGCGTCAACTCTGGACTCCTGTCTGTCTCACAGATATTAAAAGGACTCCTCATCACCTTTGTTTTACTTCTTACATAGCTTGATCTCATGTCTTCCTTGTCCCACTTTGCCTTCTCTTGCACCCTCATCTTCCTGATCCCCCATCACACTTGTCCTCTTATTAATCATCTCCCACACACAAACACACTTTGAGCACCACCTGCGGACCAGGACCCGGACCATGACTTGAGTAATGCACGCTGATGGTGAACATGAAGACTCCTGCAGCGTTCAGTGACCTTGGGGGCCCGGTTGTCCGATTGCACCATGACCCAGTGGGTCCCTGAGATCATGCTTTCTTTCTGTCTGCTAGGTACACAAATGGGCAGCAGCATTGGGCATCCCCCAACCCCCCAACATCTTCCCAATGCCTTGGGCACAGTATTCAAAAATACTGGCTTAAACCCTGTGTCGATCTGTATTGCCCCTTTTCCATTATACAGTTTTAGAGTCAGTTCACCTTGCTCTTAGTTGTTTTCCATTACAGTTCTGTGAGGTGCAATGATTAGTCAATGTGGTTAAAAAAAAAAAAAAAAAATCGATACTAAATGTAATTAATTGACTATTGTCAGCAAAACAAACAAAAAAAATCAACAGAGTGAGACATCACCTAACTTCCTATCCCTGCTGACAGTTACATGTGCACAATAGCATTCGGCTGCTATTGTCGCCACACGTGTTTGTCAACAGAGTGAGGCCTCATCCTCGCTGAGAGTTGCACATGCGAGTACAGCACATAGACAGCATATAACACTGGACGAAGAATCCGGTCACGTGACCCATTGGTTTCTGAAGACCGGTTTTGAAGCCCGTTTTTCTTCATAAGGGACGCAGATATGTTTCTCAGCAAGCCGATGGGAACATGCCGACCGCATGTCAGTCGAAGTTAGCCACTTGAAGCCCCCTGTGGATGCGGTCGTCGGCAACGAGGCACAACAACGTGTGGATCTCCTCATTGCACCACAGAGTAGGTTTGCTTTTCTCAGCACCAAAGTTTAATTGCAAAGTAAAGTCAGTGTTGCCGGGTTTTACTGGTGTGAAGGAGTTGTGAGAAGGTAATATGTGGCCAATCAATGGCTTGCAGCCTGGTGACGTTGCATTTTCAGCCCAACTCAGCTCAGTTAGATTCCCAGCCAAGTTGGTGCAAAAAAATGGAGGTACTAACTGGTACTGCTGCCAAGTGGAAAATCTTTAAAATATAGCAGAGTCGAGCAGAGCCAAGCTGAGTAGGTACTAGTGGAAAAGCCTCATATGTTTGTATGTAAAAAAAAGAAAAACTTGTGTTACTTTGACTATGAGCATAGTTTTAGAAATCACAGAAAAACATCTTGGTCTGACTGAAATGAAACGAAACTGAACTCAATCTGTCAAAAACACCCCAAATAATGCAGTTCAAGTGGCCTACGCAAACATGATGTCTCTCTTTTGGTTTGTGGAGTACCAAATCGATAGGAGACGCCTGGGAGTTCAACGTGCACCTCCCAGTGAGTACATCCTAAAATCAGGAAAATCACCACGTATCCATGGCAGAGTCTGGCGGGCTTTTGGTCAGTAAGCCGATGCTCCTCACATCCTGTGACATATAAAGGAGTCCAATTAAACAGCACTATTATAACAGCTACAGTAAGTGGTTATATGGTTTTAGTCACGCTAATATCATACAAAATTATGCATATAAACATGGATCAATTATGTAATCAAGGCAGTACACTATATTGTATTTTGGCGGACCCAAGCCAAACTACTTGCAAATGGAGGTGATTCCTGTACCTTTCACATAAACAAAGGCGAGTACAGACTAAATGTTGTGTTTCAGATATACTCATCAATATCTGAATATCCTGGAGCTAAATTATTCCAAATTTAAAAAAACTAATCAAATTAACAATGACAAAGATTCTTTTATCCTTTGACAGTTGCAAAGTTTCAGATTTGTACAATTACAAAATGAATACTAAACAGTATATTCTGTAGTGCACCGTTTAATCAGCATGACCTAAATACCCCACAAACCTTTCTGAGTGATTACACAGCCATAAGCCAGTCACCAGTCACCCTGTAGGCTGTGATCAATGGTGGTGTAGGTTGCCCTCCAACCATACAATCAGAAGTTAGACCTATAAGGTGTAGAAGTGCCACTGGGAAACACTGAACCCCCCCACACCGCTACACACCGTTGGTGTGCAAATGTAAAAACAGTGTGGCATGTATGGGATAAAGTGTGCAACTTATTAAAAACTATACAAGTACTAACCATGAACCACTTCTGCCTCCACAGCACCATCCACAAGAAACCAGACTAATTACTAACACCACGATCAGACAATGGTTGCAGTAGGTACTGAAAACAATTACAACTCATCCAAACAATAACAACGTTATATGGCCAACTCATACAACAACTAGAAGTGTAATAGCATTTTGCTTATTTATTTCTGTGCTCCATAATTACTGTTTAAAATCCGATGGTGGTAACAACATGACAGCTCAACGATCCGACCGGGAAAGTTGTACTTTGTCTCACATGAATGGAAAGTCACATTTCTTCTAGTATTGGCACTTTTAAGTGAAGAAACAGACACTGAAACCGCAGCGTTTTAAACGTAACCTGAAACTTTTATTCCACATGTCACAGACTGTAACTCGCCCCCAGATATAAACACATAGGCTTCATCCGTGACATAACGTCAGGTTTTAGTTAGTTTATGTACGACGCGCAGCGCGAGCTGGACGCTGACGTCGTAACGGCTGGCGGCTACCGCTAATAGCACACGGTAGCGCATGTACACGCTTCGCGACAGTTCACGGTTGCCGCTTTTACTTCCCACAACATTCACAGTCAAACAGAAACGAGCCGTGCAGCCCGCCGGCTGGCCGCCGCGGAGCCATTTAGTGAGCGAACTTAAGTAGCGGAGACAGCGAAGTTGAATAAAAATAAAACACACACACAGTCTGGAGCTATGTGTGGTGAATGTAGCAGCAGCGCCCGCTTAAGTTCGGTCATAACGCCTCGGATCATTCCGTTGGCCGTATTCCGGTTTGTACGACCAAACAGATGCAATGTTGTTAAAAAATAAAATAAAACAAAAGCAGGACGGACGCTGGAGGAGGGCTAGCGGCGGCTAGCTGCTAGCCGCGCAGACGGCTAACGGCTAACTAGCCACCTCGCTGTCGACAACGAACAATCACGTTGGGGGGAGAGAGGGGGGGTGAGGGGGGGTCCTCGAAAATATGAAACATTCCTACCTCCCACTCGGTACATGTTGGCCGCCATCCTCTTCTAACCGTTATAACAATCAATTCCACGGCGTATCCCACTTGGATGAAGACCATCGAAGGGGACCCAGTTTGTTCCTTAATGTGTCTTATACACCCCCGCCGCGACACAAAGCCGGCTCCAGGCACAACAAACCCGAGCTGTGGCGGGCAAAAAGTTGAAAGTTTTCCTTAGTAATGCTCCAGGGGGTGTACTCCAAAATACACGTCTTTTTTCGCCCCTTGGATGACCTTCCTCTCCTCTTCCTCACTCACTCAGTCATTTACACTCAGCTAGCCAGTCTCTTACTCCACTCTTCCTCCCATCCTCCGCTCCAAGCTTCATCCTCCTCTTCTTCACCTCCGCTCAGATCAGCATACACATTCGCACATAGGAAACACACTCACTGGTCCCCTTCGATCGTGCGTAGACCGTCATCTTCGGAAAGTTTCGACAATCTCCGTAAAGCCACAACTTTTCCGACAAAAAACAATACAAAGAAGCTGTGAAGTATTAATATTTTAGTAGGAAAAACGACGTATCAAAAACAAGTTTGATTAAAATGATCTACTTTTCACAACTTTTGAGATGACTTCTACTTTTCGCACATTATGTATATTTAGTATAAATATATATGTGTATATATATATATATATATATATATATATATATATATATAGATATATATAGATAGATATATATAATATATATATATATATATATATATATATATATATTCACACATATATTAATACACATATACATACATATATATTAATAAATATGCATATATATATATATATATATATATATATATATATATATATATATATATATATATATATATATATATATATACATATATATATATACATCTATACATACATATATACACATATACATACATATAGATATATATATACAAACCCATAAGTTTGAGTAAGACACTATATATATATATATATATATATATATATTTATATATTCACATATATATTTATATATATATATATATACATATATACATTAATATATATATACAAATATATATTCATATATTATTTACATATACATATTTATATATACATTTATATATATATATTTTTTTTTTTAATGTATGTATATATGTAACTTTATTACATACACCTGATAAACCTTGACTTGTCATAAAGCCCCAGTTTTAGTCTCATCTGTCCAAAGGACATTCTTACAGAAGCTTTGTGGATTGTCAACATGAATTATGACACATTTGGCTTTGTTCTGTCTTGTTTTAAATGACTCATAGTTCCATATTATTCCAGCAAAATGCTTTTGTTTTAAATAGGCTGTGTTACCTATGGTTCCGAGAATTTCCAAAAGTAGAGTGGAAGGTACAGGCACCAAATATGAGGCCTTCCCTTGCAGAAGCAGCTCCATGTTTGTGTTTACGTTGACACTTCCTACTTTTAAGTCAAGACTTAATGCTTACTTAATGGCTTCTTGAATGATCCTGAACCAGGTCTTTAATTATAAAAATATCTCTCATAATCTCGTGATGCACTGGGCACTTTGCTCATCCTACTTGAGGTGGTTTGGACTGAAGGAGGTGGATGGAGAGAGAGGTCTGGACCTCTTTGCTCAGGGTGCTACCTGTGTGACCCAAACTTGTATAACTTGAAGTTATAGGATTAATAGATGCAAAAGGGAACCCTTAGAATTTGCATACTTTTTGAATCAAAAATACTTTAAAATGAAATATTTCGTCATTTTAATTATTAATAGATTGGGCCCTGACCTCTGTGGTAGGTCAACCTGCAAAATACCTGCCACTCATGTGTCAACTAGCAGGTAATGGGATTTCTTCTCGTCCTTGTTGTCTGGGATTACATGTAGGGTTCAGGGTGCAGCAATAGCACATGTCTTGGTCCATTTGATAAGTTGATGGTGATCCAATCGTTTGATTCAGGTGTGTTGGAGCAGAGCAACATCTAAAACATGCAGGACAGTGAGCTCTGAGGGCCAGGGTTGAAGAACACAGCGACAGACAAACAAAAACAGTTAACACATTGCCAGGTTTTTTAAAATATACTGTTTATGAAACTTTACTAAAAGTAAAAATGTACAAGTTTACTGAACTACTGTCAGAGATGCAGAATTTATTTCAATGGAGCATAGTCGTCACAGTCGTATCTAATGTAAGCAGAAAACAGTTTCCGTCTCGGCTTCAATGTCAACCAAGTATTGTTAAAAATATAAAACTATGTACGCACATCTTTAAAGGCACGATGGCATTTGCCAAAAACACTGGGAAGTCGGGTAAACAAGATGAATTAATCCCAGGCATGTTCACAGAAATCAAAGTTACAACAACTGTGCTCTACACCACCAAAGCAACAAAATGAAAAAATATTCTGTGTTACATAAATCATTGCACTATTTAGTTTCACAAGGATTTACATGATTTAAATGTAGCATTAATATGAACAATCCCTGTGAGAAGGATTCCTCTGTGTCACATGTGGCAAACTCAAGGCTCACGGGCCAAATCCGGCCCGCTATTAACTATTTAGAGATCAAAAGTCATCATTGTCTAATCAAAGCAGCCCTTCTCCATCATGCAGCGACCTTGACCACTGCCACAACCGGCCCCTTGAGGTCATTCATGATCTCGCTGTGGCCCAAAATGAAAATGAGTTTGACCCCCCTGCTCTAAACTCTGCATTAAACGGACAGCAGCAGAAGGCAAACTAAGCCAATAACTGCTGAGCACCTCGGCATGCTGTGCTGTCTTCCATGTAAAAAAAATAAAATAAAAAAAGCTTTTTTCTAGCTTGTAGCAAGTTCTGGAGAGCTGGCGGAGGTGGATGTGGATGAGGCTGAGGCCCTCCTCTCCCTGGTGTCTCTCACCCCGCCTCCGGTCACCCTCCACTGAAGGATGCAAGTATCCTTCCCACCCATGGAGAGCAGGTGAGAGTCACAATGGGTGAAGCAGACATTCGTGACGTGGCTGCCATGGCCCTCGTACTTGTGGCTCGGTGCCTGGGGAGAAATGGGGAGGAAAAAAATCACACAAAATAAAAGGTTCTCCTTAAAACAGTCAAGTTGAACGGCTCCGTTTCATCACAGAGTAGGATCAACATGTTGGAACTGATCTCTGAGTGTTGAACTGTCAGTTCTCAGACCGTCGTTACAACTGCTTCTACAATATAAGATATTTTAACGGACAGTAAAAAACAGTGACAACAACAGTAACAACACAAACCGTTCATCTAAAACTTACCTTTGGTTTAGGACATGGATACTGGAAGAGATGGACCTTACAGAAGTCATCTGCCACAGCCACTACCTTCTCACTGTGGGAGCGGCACAATGCATTGATGTCCGTGCCATCAGAGCCCTCCAACCACACGCCTGAGCACCACAGAAACACGGGCACGAGTTCAGCTTGATACCAATCACGTGTCAATGAAAAGACAAACATATCGTACAAGAGATTTCTCACCCATGACATGGAAACCCAGCACGCATGTGTAAGAAGCCCATTCTCTGTCTTTACTCTCGAAGCGGTTTCTTAGCAGCTTACATCCTGCTGCGATGTCCCCTGTTGAATTATTCAT
The DNA here is from genome assembly GCA_014839995.1 of Xenentodon cancila. Lineage (NCBI taxonomy): Eukaryota > Metazoa > Chordata > Actinopteri > Beloniformes > Belonidae > Xenentodon > Xenentodon cancila. Next base: position 3,149,609 of record CM026212.1, on the reverse strand, counting down.
CCCACAAAACTGATCAGCAGTCACAGTGGTGGTTTCAGTGCAAAAACATGTAAAACATTTACGCTCCAAAAATGTTGAGATTCTTGTACATTTGATTCTCAAATTAAACCCTGAAACAGCCTAAAATTCACCCAGATGGTTGAAGAACCAATCTGCCAAACAGCTTGAAAAGTTTTTTTTAATTCTACAACAAAAGTTGCCCAAATCAAATATTTTCATTTTTACTGCAGATACAATGTAAAACATTTTATTAATATATGTTAAAGAGTGTTTATAACTGTGGACCATTCACTATTCCTCATACACAAAAAAACACTTATAGTAGATGGAAGCATCTTCACTTCGTGGCCATTAACGTTTGCACAGGTTTGGACGGTAACTTACAGTAAAGAATCTCATAGTCGCCTGAATTAGACATGATGTACTTCCCATCTTTGGACCAGTCAAGGTGAGTGATGAAGCTAGAGTGTCCCTGATTGGACAGATAAATAGATCAGTGGGAGAATAAAGACAGCATTTACTTTATTCAGCATCCTGCTTTCTTAATAAATTAACAAATCCTATCTTAGAGCGTAATTTATTACCCCGTCTCCCCATATTTTTTAGTCTCCTATCTGATTTGTAGCTGTAAATGTAAAATCGATCAATCAATCAATCAGTGGTTTATGGCAGGGGTGTCTAAGTCCAGTCCTTAAGGGCTGTTGTCCTGCATGTTTAAACGTTTCCCTGCTTCAATACACCTGAATCAAACGAACAGACTTGAGCAGGCCTCGATGATTCCTGGTTTATGAGTTAAAAACTAAAGCGTGTGTTTGTGGTAATAAAAACATATGTTCACCAGTGTAACAAAGTGGTTTTAAATTGTCATTATTGACAACGATGGTCTATGGCCCAGAGGACCCCGGTTCAGGTCCCAGTGTTGGCAACTGAGGTGAACCACCAGGAGGCCCTGAGCAAGGCCCTGAGCAAGGCCCTGAGCAAGGCCCTCCTCGGCGTGTTTCATGAGATATACCCTGACAAATGAAGGCTGTTATTAAAACTATATGACCTACTGTGTATTTGGAGACCCGGTGACGACATTGGCTTGGTCACTGAAGAAAAAAAACAATCTGTGTCTAAAGAAACTTCAGAAGAAATGATTTGCTATTACACTCACGTTACACTTCCCGCTGCGGGTGTAGCGGCGACCACTCTCTGTCACATTGTAGATGTAGATAAAATTGTCATGAGATCCAACAGCTAAAAAGCTTCCATCTGGAAAGACAAGAGTCCATTCACACAGTTGAAGGGGTTTCCACAGTGCTTGGGGCAGTTTTTAACCCTTTGTTACATGCCATCCTGCCCCTCTTTGTTTTCTGTCTCATGTTTATGATCACCTAGAAATAAAATTTGTTTTGATATTCCATAATTTCTTTGAATTCAACTGTGGTGTCATAAATAAATAACACCTTCATGATACATGAATATCTGTGCACCGTCCCCATGATAATGTTAACAATATTAATAATAACAACTAGCACTATTCAGTAGTACAGTAAGTATTACCACAACTCTGACATCCACTCGTCATCTCCTGCAAAGGCTTCATTACTTTTGTTATAACAACATTATCAGTGGAATAATGACGGTGAAAAACTGGGAGAAAACACTCGACTGACCCGGTGAATATCTAATGACAGAGAGCTGCTCGTTCCCATCAGTGGATTCAGAAATCACCTCCATGGTCAGCAGGTCAAGAACCACCCACCTGTGTGTGGAAGGATGAGGTTAAAGGGTACACAGGTAAACAAAGATGAAACCGGACTGGCTGAACGGCAACTCGTTTACAACAGTAACGTCGATTTAATCTAAAGGGTTAGTTTAGGTTTTCTCATTCCCTTTAAGGTCACACATTTGCACAGTCAAGGCAAAGACCTGTGGCTCCAAACCCTTGTTATCACAGCCTAATGGATTAACTGCTCATCAAGATTACCCTTGATGTTCTAAATGCTCTAATGAATTTAATGAGGGTAATATTTTTGAACCACTAATCAGACAAAACCCATATGAAATTGCAGAGTACCTGTTGGACAGTTCAGTAAAGCCTACAGCACCACAACTACCATTTAAAGAGGCAGAAGCTGAAAATAACATTTAAAAGCCTAATTCATCTTTTGCTCCTGCTCATAACCATTTAGTTACTGCATAGCACGCCTAACCATTACTTATTAAAATGTAATAAAAGTTTTAACTGACTGAAGAGCTGCATTACCTTCCTGTGCTGAGGCCGACCGAAACCACGGATCCATCAGGGCAGAAATCAGCACACAACCCGTACTCCTG
>CM026212.1:3004787-3144787 GCA_014839995.1 Xenentodon cancila | reverse complement strand
GGAAGTTTCAAACCTCCTTATGAAGCACCTACTCAATCAGTACAATGAAGGACGTTGTGTCAACTGAAGTGAAAATAAAATGCTGTCAAGATAAAGTCACATGAATAAACGTAAAACTTTCTTACTCCAAAAATGCCTTGTTTCTTGGTGAACTGTCCCGCGCTGAGCGTCCAGAAGTAGACGTGGGATTTACCGCAGGTGATGATGTTGCTACTGTCACTTGGGTTGAACTCCACCGCAAACACAGCCTCGTTGGTACTCTGTGGATCAGCGGCACGGCGACAGACAAATGTCCAACCACATTACATTTGAAAACATAATGACAATTTTATATTCTCTTTGTTTCTGTGACAATGGCAGATGGTTTGTTTTGTTGCAATACAACTACTGTTCTTCATGTGGTGAAAAGCAAAAAAAAGCAAAGGGAGAATAAAACTTTACCTAAACAGTCAAAGAAGCAGGCATAATGTCATTTTCAACTTAGAGCATAGTTTATAAGCGACAGCTTGATTAGTGGTTGTGTTGTAAAGTGCCATTGGGACTATTTCGCTGCTGTGCAGATGAGATGGAATATGATTAACTTGTTCTTGCTGATTGGATTTGCATGTTTATAAAGTGTGGGTCTGTCCAGAATCGCATCTTCCCTCTCACATGCAACTGTGCACTCTGAAGGCTACATTTCATACTCAAAATACATAGTCAACAGTAACCCCAATCCACAGATGAGAAGTCTTCCACTGAGTATTTCAGGGGCCTGCTTAGTAAGGGTTGCATTAAGAGCATGATGGACCAATCCAACCTCTGTGTGCCACCAAGACCCAGAGAAACCACTGTCTGTCACCCATGAGGAGATGGAGCAGATTTTGGTGATTTTCATGTCTATTTTTCATAAACATGTCTATTTTTGGGCTGCCAGGATGCCGGATGTACTGGAGCGCAGCCACGCACGTGTTGCAAATACGACGACTATGCACCACTGGGAGGCGATGAAACGCAACAACCGTTTTGCAAACAACATGGAACAAATCCCCTAAGGACATCCTACGACGAGCTGCTCAAGGTGCGTCCCCTACTTTCATCACTGCAGGAAAGCTTCAAAACAATTCTAATAGATGAGAGGCTGTGCGGCACAAACAAGTCGTGCCATTCAAGAGAAAGAGTGCCCTCAAACAGTATAACCCCCAAAAACCAAAGCGCTGGGCTTACAAAGTGTTTGTCTTGACAGACAACACTGGTCGAGCTGCCCACTGGTGTATTCCTGCCAATGGATGGAATGCCGGACATGGGGGCAAGTGGCACCATCATTTTACGACTTGCAAGCACAATCCCAAGGAACCAGTCCCACAAGCTGTTTTTTAATAACTGGTTTACCAGTGTAGATCTCCAAGTCACTCTCAAGAAGAAAAAGATCCACTGTGTTGGAACAATGTGTTCCAACATATTGAGGAAGACCTGACTGGGAAGAGGAGCAGAGGTACTACTAGTGCGTTGGGACAGCACTGCTGTCACGGCAAAAAGGGGCCGGTACAAATACCCCGCAATACTGGAATCATGATGAGTACCGTAGAGGGTTAAACAGGAGCGTTCGTAATAATGGATGCGCATTTGCATCCGGCCTGCATGAGGACCATTGCAGGAAATGGACACGCGCGTCAACAATCTTGCCCTGAAAACTACCCGGATCTCCCGCTAATGGAAATGTGCCTGAAGTTGCATCACAGTGAGATGGTTCCTGGTTTGACCCCCATTAGGGAGCCTGTTTGTGAGTCATGTTCTCCCAATGTGCTAACAATGACACTAAATACCAATAAGCTGATATAGATAATAGATTGATGATGCTAAGTAGATCCAACTTTGATGAGACTGGGGACCCAAAATTATGCCATTAACAGTAAATATCTCCTTAAACTGTATGTAGCAAAAACAGTCATCATTCAAAGATGAATTAGGTGCAGAAGCATGCATATTGATTTCCTGCTTTTTATAAATCAAATGACGGCACCTCAAGGATAAAAAACAAAAACAACATTAAAATATCCTTTTAAATTAACTTGCACTTCACTATGTCTTTTCTTTACCTTAATCTCTGCATGCTTGGTTCCCTTTGTGCAGTCCCACACTGACAACATGTGTTCATTAGAGTCATCAATTACGCACAGGAACAATCCTGAGTCCTGCAAACATGAAAAGCACAACAAAATAAAACGGTATAAGGGTGTCTGATCGCTTTACAAAAATTTAATTCACAAAACTTGATCCATTTTAGGTCCAGAATACAATAACCTGGTGTACTTAGTTTTGAGAAAGATTAAAGGGCCTGTAACGTTTTGGTGAAATCGCTCCTCAAAGTTTTATTATGATGGGAGAATTGCTGTTTGTTTTAAATGATGGCAGAGTAAAAACCATGTGGTACTTTTATTGTACTTCTAGAAACCATTTAAAACCTGACATATACTGTTTATAAAGGAGAAACAGATGTCAATCTCCAAAGGTCTTTCAGAGTGGGAAGAAAATGTCAAAGACCCACACATGCAATGTCAACTACATGAACAAAGTTTGGTATATATCTATATATGCAAATTTCTTCATGTAGACTTTTGGCCCTATAACCTAAACCAGTGTTTTTCTGTCCTGGTCCTCATGTTCCACAGTCCGGCATGTTAGATGTTTTCTAACGGATGGATCTCCTCATCAATGTGCCATCAAGGTCTCCACAAATCTGTTAATGACCAATTAATGTGAGCTAGATGTGCTGGAGCACATCTAAAGCACAAGAGGACCAGGATTAAGAAACACTCCCTAAACTGTTGGTTTCAGTTACGAATGGTGGTCCTAGAGGATGCTGTCCTGCATGATACAAATGGCTGTTTCATTAACAGACTTATGCAGACCTTGATGACAAGGTGATAATGGCCATTCATTTGAATCAATTGCCATCTAAAACTTGCAAGACAGCTTGCAAGAACTGGAGTTGCACACCCCTGATTTATGGGGTGATAATGAGGAGTACCATCTTTGTTACCATACAAGACCTTCCTATGGACACAGGGATTAAGGCAGCTGAACCTGGGTTTAGAAGCCCACAAGAAGACACTTTGAATAGGAGCTGGTGCTTTTCAGCTGCTACGACTACCTCACAGCGGCTTCTTCCCCACCTCATGTCCTTCTGGCGCGGAGTAGGGGAGAAGCACCACTTCCAGCCCAAACCTGCAGATGAGCCATTTACCAATGTTGTTGTGTAAGGACCGCCTTTTTTCACGTTTGTAATACTGCAGAAATTAAGAACATTCTGTCTGAGACTGATGAGAAAAATTAAAGATTGGAACAACTCAACTCAGCTTTGTTTAAAAAGCACTTTAAAAACAACACCAAAGTGAACAAAGTGCTGAACACAAACACGGGTTCAGAGAAAAACATTTAAAATAAAAAAAATTTAAAATGTAAACCAAATTTAAAGATCTCAAACTGATTTAAAAGCCAAAGTGAAAAAGTATGTTTGTAGAGACGGGAAGTGCTTCGGTCTGCCTGATACGTGAAGGTAGCTGGTTCCACAGTTTTGAAGCAGCGACTGAGAAAGCGCGGTCGCCTTGAAGCTTCGTCTTAGTCTTAGAGACGACTAACAACTGATCTGCTGACCTGAGGGAGCGTGAAGGAGTGAACGGCTGAAGCAGGTCAGACAGATACTTTGGAGTGAGACCACAGAGACATTTAAAGACAAATAAAAGAATTTTAAAATCAATGTGTAAACAAACCGGGAGCCAATAAAGTGATGCTAAAATTTGAGTCATATGCTCTTGTTTTCGTGCACCCAATAAAAGTCGGGCAGCAGCATTTTGAACTAACTGCATTCGAGCAAGTGATTTCTGGCCAAATCCAATGTAAAGTGCATAACAATAATCTAAACGTTGTGATAAAAGCCTGGATTAAAATCTCAAAGTGATGTCGGGAAAGAAAAGGTTTAACCATGGCCAGTTTCTGTAGGTGAAAAAGGCTGGACTCGACCACAGATCTAATATGAGTATTAAAGGTACAGTTGATGTCCAGTTTTACACCCAGGTTTGTTGCTGTAGGTTTCACATGTTTGCTTAAAAAGCCCAAGTCAACATGCACCTCAAGGGCCCAAACAACATGACCTCAGTCTTATCTGGATTAAGGTGTAGGAAATTAAGTGCCATCCATGCCTTCATTTCATCAATAAACTCTAGTAATTGCTTAGCAGAGTAAGCTTTTATCCTTCAGTGGAATATATTGTCATCAGCATAAAAGTGGAATGAAATTCCATGTTTTAGAAGAACTGATCCAAGCGAAAGAAAATATAGTGAAGAAAGAAGAGGGCCAAGAATAGAACCCTGAGGCACTCCACATGTAAGAGGTGCTTTGGACTCCACAGCTAGAGATGGGCATAAAATTTGAAATTGTAGAGGAATCCAAACCAGGCTTCCTAATCAGTGGTGTTACTACCACATGCTTAAAACTTGAGGGTAGAACGTCATTAACTAGACTGTCATTAATGATAGAACAGATGTTAAAATCCTGCTGTTGGTTTAAAAATCTCTGAACTGTCTCGGGCCTAAATACATCTCTGATCTCCTGGTCTATTATGAACCAACCAGAACCCTCAGGTCATCAGGGCCACGCCCACTTTCTGTACCCAGAGTTAGAACCAATCACGGTGAGGCAGCGTTCAGCTTTTTGCCTCACCTGTGGAACGAACGGACCTTAAACGCGAGCAGCATTTTTCTATATTCTTCAAAAGTCAAAACAGACAAAAAAAAAAAAAAATTTGAAAACATGTATTTTTCTTTGTAGGTCTGTTGTTTAAAGAACTTTGTTGTTACAAACTGAAGTACGTTATAATGCAGTCAACTCACAGCAAAGGAAAATGCCACTGATCCCACTCCCCTCTGGAAGGTTCCTAGGCCAATTTGCTGAAGGGTGACCAGCGTGGTGGAGTCCCAGATATGAACACAGGAGTGCAGAGGCTACAGTACAATGCATACAGACAGATTACTTGCAAAAATCAAAGTATTTCTAGATTTTTAATTTGAACACAGAGTATTAGAATAAGGATGGGCCATACAGTATAACATCTCCTCAATGTGGGTTAACAACTTATGAGACATCTGCCGCTTGTGGACATATGTTGAGCAGTCTTATGAACTGTACGTTGTTTTGAAATAAAAAATCGTGCTATTTCTGACATAGACCTGTACAGAATCCACCAGAAGCTGGTATGACAGCAGTAATCACCTTGCCATCTTTATCCACACCTGCTGTTTGGCCAGATGCTACTCGTACTTTATCGGGATGAAGGGTGAGACTGAAGAAGAAAAAAAAACAAAAGAGCCATAACTACATAAGAGGAAAGGGTTGCACAAGGTTTCTGGACCAAAAAAAACAAACATGTGTAATGACAGTCAAGTTGAATCAAATCAAATTCTAGATTAAATCAAATGACTGAGAATAAATACTGATTATTCTTTAACTGCAAGAGATTAACATTCTTTCAAAGTGAATATTGTAGGAGCTTTAATATCATTCTGAAAAAGAAACCAGATCCTGAGTATCAGGGTTGTGATTTTAATGAATTGGACAGAACTGGAACATAATTTGATTGAATATGACACACTTTGTTGAATGCTCACGCAAATATAATTTCATTATAAGTATGGACACAACTGATTCCTTCTGCTCTACTGACCAGCGAACGCAATCGGTGTGTTTGTGATAATGACGTTGTGTGCGGTTCTTGATGTGATAAAGCACAATGACACAAGCGATGAAATATACGGCCTCGCCAGTCGGAAGGTAATACAAATTGTCCCGGCAGTCCCGTCCCCGGTAACCATAGCTACAATGACACAGTCAAGGTTAAGGAATAGTCGAGGAACAAGTCACATGCTGAGAAACACTGCATAACTTGTCATGCGATTTTTACACTCAGTTTAAATGAACATATTTCAAATAAGTTGCATTTAGATCTGCGTGAGTACGTTTGTCACTAGCTTTGCCTTATCCACCAATACAAATTCACTGTGTAACTTGAATTGATTACATAAATAAATGGCGAAACAAGCATAATAAATTTTAACATGTGGCTGCGTGCTCCTGCAGCAATCTGAAAGGATACACCCAGTCCAGGTCCAGTCTCTCAGAGGGCGGCTCCATCTTCAGGTCTTCATAGTTCTGGATGTTAGATGGTATGTACATGGTTATCGGTCGACCACGGATGAACATTTTGATTGAGTGTCCTGCAATGCAAACACAGCACAGTAGGCACAAGGATTTGTTGGGATACTGCACCATAAAAACATCTGTCAAGCTTTCTTAACTTTAAACGGTCTTGGTTGTTTAATGCTTTATAAAGAATTTTATAAAAACAAATCTTTATACCGATTATTTTAATGCAAAACTGCAGACCATTTTGTGATGCATCTATTAGTTTCTGCTAAGATAACTCCTGTCTCCTGTTTCCGCGTGTTGCCATAAAGCAAGCAAAAAAAAGCACAAGAAAAAACTTGCATAGTAAAACAAAAAAAAAAAAGAAAGAAAAGCACACCGCAGGAACTGCTGGTAATAGATAGTCAGTTTCACTTCCCTTTACAGCGAAGCCAGTTGCATGCTTGTCTGATTACGTGCAGAACTGACCGTCAAGCAAAACACAACACTTCTTGTACTTCTTCTAAGGCTTTCGCATTAAAAGCCTCCCTGTAGTTCTATGGACACGTTGCCTCTGAATTTTGATGTACTTTCCATTTGAAATATGTAAGGAAAGTGCGGAATCACACCGATGACTTAGACCTGCAATATACTTGTAAGTTTCTCTAAACATTCACCGTCTATTCGTGTAAACAAAAAGCCGTGTTGTGAGTCTTTCTTTGTTCAGGACTACGCGGCCTGTACGAGCGATACGGCGGCCTCCACTAGGGGGCAGAATGTTTCTTCAGTTCAGAAAATACAAACGGAAATGAAAGCTGATAGCGCTGTTGATCAGGCCCTCGCACCTGTGGCCACGCCCCCCAGGCGCCACCACAGTCCTTGGTCAATATCACTATGAAGTGCCTTTGGTGTTTGCAGTTAGGTTTTATACCAAAAAGGAAGAGCAACTATCACACATTTTTAAGAAAATCAAACATTCTGAGGTAATTTCATCATTATTGAAAGACTATTCACATTATCCAACAAAGATAGTTCGGAAAGTAAAAAATCATCTCTATGAACATGTGTTTTATTATCTTGATGCAATGAAAAAGTATTTATTCTACTTTTATTTGGTCCAGGACAGGGTGGACATGTTTCGATACTCACTTGTACATTATCTGCTATATATTAAATATTTGACTGGGTTGGAGCTTGACCAACATCCATTTCTTACAGTCTGGGGTGAAACAAATTAGAGTATAAAGCTAAACGGAAAATAGTTAGGTTTTTTTTTCCAAATCAGGAAGTGTCAAAGGTACTTCACAGTGATACTGACCCTCCTACACTGTTCTGTAAAGTCACATCCACCTGTATTGCATTAATAGGTTCTACACCAACAGTATGACAACCACAACGCCACGACAAACATGCCCTTCAATGTTCACTTCCGGATATTCTTGTGAGAAATCTTTAACTCATTAAGAACTTCCTCAGAATATCTGACATTCCTCTAATCCTTCTGCTGGGGCTAAATATTAATCTACTTTACTCCTTTCACCATATGGTGGCGCTATGAGTATGAGCAATTATGAGCATATACATGTATTTAAAGCAGAACTTTGATCATACAGAGAAAATCTGACATCAGAATGATCAATATTTGCAGGATTGCCAAATCACCAAATTCAAAGCAGAAAAAAATTATAATTTACAATGTTGCTTTATCAAGGTGTGAACCATAAGCTCCTGTTTCATTGCATGATCAACTTTTTAAGTATTTTCTCGAAGAGTTTTACATGTCTCTGATCGTTTGGAGAAATGGGGTGAATGCGAAATGCAATACAAAGAATGTTTCCTGTTGTCAACAGGTGGCGCTACAAGTTTTCCTGAATGTAACACTGTAGATGCGTTCAGAATTGGACTGCAAACATATGCACCAAATTTGGGCCATATTAAACAATGTAATGCTGAGTTACAGCCATTGACTCTGTCCCAGCTACAATAATGTTGTATCTGCCCCTGCTTCACGCTACGGATTGTAAAGTGCAAATGCTTGAATAATGGTTAAAAAATGCATCAAAATTAAACCGTTTAATGGAAACTTCTCAGTAAATTCATAAATCATTCTGAGAAATAGAGCTATAGTTCTACAAAGTTTGGTGACACTGTCTGAAATATAACTTATCATAAAAATATATGTTTAGTGTCCAAAATTTAGAAATGTGACTGTACATGTACAGTTTGACCGATCTGAATGAAAATCACAGGATATAATGACACCACTGTTTGTGGTAAGTTTGAAGTTCATCGGACAAAGTATGGCCGTAATATGATCATCAGTTTTGATTTCATATTTTCAAAAATATAGAGTGAGGAACTTTTTAATAGACCCCATGTTGCAGTGTATGAAAATGTTGCCTGTGTGACAGGGATCTGATCCTTGAATCTTGCCTCCCAGGACAAAAAGGTGAATTTTAATCAATTTTTTCATGCACGTGTGGCAAAACAATCCACTTCCTGTTTGACAGCGAATGACACAGGCGCCACTGGACCTACATCCACGAAACATAATGTGTTGCATAACAAAACTTTAAAGTATATTCACTGTGAAACTCAGGGGGATCTGATGAAGCGTGGTGTAAATACAGTTATCTGTCACTTTAAGTATTTACAGTAAATACATAAATTGACAAAAAACATTTTCCTTTCATCAGAAGGTGGCGCTATTGAGTTCGTCCAAGACTTTCATATCCACAAAATCCTCATCAAACATACACATTTTGTGTAAATATAATAATAAGTATAATGGAATTGTGATACTGGTCAGCTTGAAAATCACAAAAGCGCAAAATGAAAAGTACAAAATGGTGTGTTGACCTTCCATCTATAAGATCATCTAAGGACATAAAGCAACTCAATCGGAGGTCTACCTTGGCTGTAAGTTCCTCTTCTGGAGCCAGGAGATCCTGCGTGTCGGCAGAAGCACAATGTTAGCCAGACAAATAAACATGCAGATTCACTGAGCTTTAAATAAAAGCTTTTTCTAATCACAGTTGGCCTCACTTTAACTTTAGAAAACCCCAAGAATTTTGTTCTGGGTTTGTAAAATATTTATGGAATCCTAATTTCAAGCTGCGTTTATTTTCCCATTTCTTTTTGGGACCTTCTTAATCTGGCTCTGTTTTCTTTTAAACTGTTAGGTTTTATTTTTTTAATGGCAGTGAAGGCAAGAAGCAAGTAAACTTTATTTATACAGCACTTTTCACAGATAAACAAAATCACAAAGGGCAGCGACACGGATAAAAATAGTAACTTTAAACTTTAAAAGTTCTGTCTGAGATAGTAGTTGATCGAAACAGTTGATCGGTTGATCAAAACTTTATGACCCACAGTATCAAGGGCCGACGTTACATCAGGTAGAACTATAACTGTGTATCGGCCGGAGTCCGCCACCGTACTTCTGCTAGAGACCTTGATTAAAGCAGTCTCTGTAATCTGAAAATGCAGGGTTGAGTGCCGGGATGCTGAATCGGAGCTGAATTTACCTTCGCAGGCTTTTTTGTCTACCTTGGGAGGCAGAAATAAGAGGTGATAAGATTTGACGCTTTTCCTCGTACATACAGGCACTGAGGCCGGTAAAAGGAGAATATGTTCAAGAAAGAAAAGCCCGTATGTAAAGGTCTACAGTTAACCAGAACTGTTTTATTCTTTTGTCAAACGTTGCATCAGTAACATGAGATAAAATCACCAGCATAAAAGTTACACTAACATAGTGACTGGAGACATAACTCAAATATTAATAATCATGTCTAACCTGCTGTATTGTGTTTTTCTTTTTTAACAGTCTCTGCTTAAGGAATGAGGCTTGAAATGGTGCTAATAACAACCAAACTGAAGAGAAATACTTGAAGACTACATGCCAGAATCATGGCTGGTTGTGAAATCTTCTTATTTTTGTACCAATGACTCACTTGAATCAGTAAGATGCTGCCAAAGCACAAGTACTTAGGGATTGCCAATATGACAAAAACAAGCCAAAAAAAACAAATTTTTATCATTATTAAAAATGATCTATCCATCCATCATCTATACCCAGTTATTATTATTAAAAACTGGATTATTGTTTACATTTTTAAATATATTGTTTCAGCGTGAATGTCTGAGATAAGAAATAACAAACACAATTCATTGTGTTTGTTATTTCTTATCTCAGACATTCACTAAGCTTTCTTCACTGGTAATTTAGATACCAGTAATTTAGTATATAAATAATAGTAATTTAGATATAACCTACAGCTGCACCCATATCCAACAATGCTTGAAATCAGTGAAAACAGCTACAGACACCCTGCAACAGTGGCTTAGTTCCCTCAGAAACAGTGACTCATATGAGAGTACAAAATAAGGCTATGAGCAACGGCAAACCGATGGCTTTCCGCTTGAGTCTGTACACTGGTTGGGTCTTTTTTGTATTGCATCCGGAAAATAACACAAGTGCCTCAGATATTTGAAAATATAAGCAAGATTATGAGCATTCTTTTTTAGTTTCTTAAAATCAAGTGTGCCTTTGACACAAACAAACATACTGAAACAATAAAATGTTTTGAAACTTCCGATTTCTGACAACTGTATTAACTATTCTTGCTGTGACTTGATTGAGTCGTATGACACGACCGCACACAGAAAACCCCAACAAAAAGTAGGTTGCTATAGCAGAACCGGTTTACTGGACCTACCTGCAGTGGCAATCAGCTCTTTAGCTCGGCTGTGGGGACAGAGTACAACCGCATGAGGCAGACGTGACACTTCATACATGGTTATCATTACCGTTTCTGCATCGCTCGGTGACTGCAGAATCACATGATGTGTAGATGGGAGAATTTTCACTGGATTGGAATGTCGTCGTAATTCACATGAGTAAACTGTGATAAGTGAGGCTGCAGCAAGGACAAAGTAAGCCGTGTAGCGTGGTGAAAACTAGGAATGAAGGCAGCGTAGCTCACTTCTCCAGGCTGGGGGAGCGGGCAAGGAGGTTGGTTGAAGATGCTGCCTTCTTGTCCAGATGTTTCCTCTGCCTCTCCGGGTTACTCAGTTTCTCACTGTTCCTACGGACCCTACAGCACCACAGGACACAAGACTTAGACCTTACATTCCATATAAATCTCAGGCAGACAGACAGGCAGGCAGACACACACAGACAGACAGAGAGATAGACAGACACAGACAGACAGACAGACAGACAGACAGGCAGGCAGGCAGGCAGGCAGGCAGACACAGACAGACAGACAGGCAGGCAGGCAGACAGACAGACAGACAGGCAGGCAGGCAGACAGACACAGACAGACAGACAGACAGACGGACAGACACACAGACAGGCAGGCAGACACAGACAGACAGACAGACAGGCAGGCAGACACAGACAGACAGGCAGACACAGACAGACAGACAGACAGACAGACAGACAGACAGACGTACGGACAGACAGACAGACAGACAGACAGGCAGGCAGACAGACAGGTAGATAGACAGGCAGGCAGACAGACAGACAGGCAGGCAGGCAGACAGACAGGCAGATAAACAGACAGACAGGCAGGCAGACAGGCAGATAGACAGACGGACAGACAGACAGACAGACAGACAGACAGACAGACAGACAGACAGACAGACAGACAGACAGACAGGCAGAAATATGTCACATAGATGCATGAAAAGGACCAGATCTTATCAGTACAGCACATGCACTAGAAAGGAGAAGCAAGAGCTTGTATATGCATCTGCTGATTTGTTAAATCATAGTGGCTTTCAGTTAAGCTGAATTATAGATGCTTCCAGACACTCATGTTGACTTATTTGGATAAGCAGCAAAAATGTTGTGCATCTGTACAATTATTATTATTGTTGTCATCAAATGTATGCCAATATTTACATTAAATTTCCTAGTATTACTATTATTACTATGGAATTATTATTATTCACCCTAGGTACACCAAAGGACTCCTTGGACATTAACTTGATTATCGAAAGAGCGAGCTCTTGCCTATCATTTTATTCACTAAGGAGATTCCAGATAGTACGGTACCATTTAAGTGGACAGATAACAGCTTTTTAATATTTTGGTGTCCACGTTATTGCATCTTGATAGATTTGTTTTGAGATAACTTCTTGTTATTTGAAAAAGTGGAGATGCATTATCCCTTTTGTAAAGTTGAAGGCTAAATTCTTGTGATACAGTAAACTTGTTAGGATTTGTAAATTAATTCTACAGCCCCTTAACAATCTTAGGAGCCTTGCTTTTCCTCATTTTAGACACCAGTATTGGGCAGCTTGTATTGGATGGATGAAGAGGAATTGGGCTCTTTTGCATGTCTGGGTCCACTTGGAAAAAAAGCCAGATGTTCACAGCGCACACTTTCACATATGGATCGTGTCATTTCAAAAGAGAAAACCAGGTCCAAAGTATGACCTTTTATATGTGTGGAACCAGAGATCGTGTCCTTGTCACTGAAGCTTTTCAGCCAGATCAGGTCTTCTGGGTTCTTCTACTTGGCCTCTGATCAACAAGAACGGTATTTTCAAACCCTCTAAAATTGACCTAGCATTCACACTTTGGCCGGCCGATGGAATCAAGTCGGTGAATGTCCTGTATGTAGATGATACTTTTCA
Source organism: Xenentodon cancila (assembly GCA_014839995.1). Taxonomy (NCBI): domain Eukaryota; kingdom Metazoa; phylum Chordata; class Actinopteri; order Beloniformes; family Belonidae; genus Xenentodon; species Xenentodon cancila. Next base: position 3,131,983 of record CM026212.1, on the reverse strand, counting down.
TCTTTTACTCAACTTTCAAACAAATATAGGCTTCTGAGCCACCAACTTGCTTTACTGGAAGCTCACTTGTTCCCCATCACATACCCGTATATAATTTAAAGCTTGAATTCTCACTTAAGGGTTACATAAAGCTATTTATTGTTAATAATACATTTTATTTATACGCACCTTTGCTTTGAGGTCACTGTACAAGAAGAGACAACAGCAGTCAACATATTTCACCGGAAACCCTTGGAAGCCCTTTTTACAACTCATAAATTCAATTATTCTTTCTCAGGAGTCAGAGGAGGACTATCTATCTATTTATTCATTTTATTTTGATTCATATTCTTACTTACCCATTTACCTTCTGCTTATTTAATTTTTAAATCTTGTGCATGTGCGTGAGTGTATATGTACAGCTGTACACATATTGGAGTTGCATCAAATGTTAAACTATGTGTGTCTGTTTGCTGCAGATTGACAAGACTCAGACAAAACCCTCATAAAAGCTACAAACACAGGCGGGACAAAGGAAATCGTGCACGTTAGGCGGCCACCAGTTAACAATAGCAGAAAGGACCAGCAGCGTGCACAGACTGTTTGAACAGCAGCGTTGGAAAGATTCTTCCAGAACACACTTTTTCATGTCAGAGATTGGTTTGGTGGTGGTTGTCAATGTTGGAAGCGCCGTGTAAATTCTGTGAATCTAAATCATCTCATTTTTGTGGAAAGATTGAATCTGCAACTAAAAGCACTATGCTGTAGGGTTTGGTTCGTTTTTGCATCACATGCTGTATTAATTGCTCTGACATGAAATTTTCCACTCATTTCAAATCTCTTGTGTTAGGTCAAACTAAGTATAGATATGTCATAAATGATGCGGGGAATGAGAGCCACCGTTGTGTTCAACTACTGTCGTACGTTTGTACATACCCGTGAAGGGTCAGCATGAAAAGATGAAAACAAAGCATAACTATCCTCAGGTTTGGTGTCCTAATACTCCAAAGTAACGCCCTGGAAACCTGAGGCTAAACATTTCACAAAGGGATGTGGAGAACAACTGGGGTTTGCAGAGTCGCAATTGACAAAGTATGTTAGTTGATTCATTCTTAAAAGCCATGCAGTCAATCAAAAGGAACAATGATTGTTTAAGCAGGCGGTGAAGGAAGATTACGCACAGCTTCTTCTGTCCTTCCTGGATGGGGGACAGGGACCCAGAGCGGGAGCTAAGGTTTTGCTCTGTACTTCTGAGTGAGGCTGGAGCAGAGCCTGGTTCCTCTAAAGAGCAGACTCCACCCTGAAAGTCTTCCCCCTGAAGGCATCTGACTGTGGTTGGCTGAATGGGCTGCTCCAATGATGAGCTCCAGCTCAGTTCCTTTTCTCGCTCCCGTCCTCCTCCTTCTCCTTCCTCATCCTCCTGATCCTCATCTTCCTCCTCCATGCGAGGGATACAGTGGAGATTGGCCTGATTTCCGTTACCGGCAGACTGTCCCGAAGGAAGGGCGTCCTCGAGGTTCAGGCTGTGGGCACGCTGTGAGAGACGAACCTTGTTCTGCCCAGCATCTTCTAATAACAGGATGGCCTCTGTCTGAGTTGATGTGTCCATTGCTGAAGGTTTGATTTGAAGGTCCTTGGAGTTTATATATCCTATGTGGCTTTTAGCGCTGTTCACAGTGCTGTCAGACAGTTGGTGATTCAAAGGTTGAAAACAACACAGACCAGTCATAAAGGATGATTACAACTGTATATGATAAGAAATGCACAACGAAAAGTAACTGAAGCAAAACTAAAATATGATGTTTTAATTTCTAGAACAGTGCCTAAAATACTAGCAAGATCTTTTCCTGATCGTCATGCACAGGTGAAGTAAGCAGTGTGGATGTGGTTGAAGGCCTCGGCGCTCATTTTAATCACCTAGTGGCCGCGGCAGGGTGACGAATCCCATCAGCTGGTGGGTTGGCGGAGTGTTTTCCGCTGCTGGTCCAATCATCCGAACAACACACTTGGTTCAACACCCGGGCAGCACTTGGATTCACTGAGGACATCAAAATACTTACTTACTTACTGATACTTATGTACAGGTAGCCCTGCACTGATGCACTCTTGAAAACTCAGCCGCCTGCTCAAAAATAAACACCTACCCGCTATCAGCTGCTGCTTCAGTAGTGGGAGGAGCTGATCGTGGATGCGTAACCTGCGGAGGGCATCGGCCAGCGAGGATTTCAGCAGCATGATCTCATCCTCCTGCGCCTGCAGACGCAACTCCATCGTGGAAGCCCGGTCTGGGTACTCAGTGCTATCTGCTGACACATCATCTACAGTACATGTAGAGCAGAGCGGTCAAGACAAATGAGGCTCGGAGAAAAGGCCGTATCATCAAAAATCTGGATCGAACGAATCAACTAGCCTGGTTTAAACTGTGATTATAAAAGCTGCTGATTTATGACTGAGGGAGCAAGTCCTGATTAGTGGAAAGTAATGTTAGGATCATCACTAACTTGTTTCATTATGAAGAGCAGAGATCATCCTAGTTGGTTCATGTAAGTCCATGATGTCCATGTGAGCTATAATATATATATAGTTATATTTTGTGCTATGATATAATTTCTTTGTTTACCAACAGAAGAGATGTTATTAGTTTCATAGTTTTACAAAATACTGAGTATAAATACAGCTTTTAAATTAAACAACACCTGCTTTAATGTTAAATATAAGAAAAGTATTTACGTTTATCGTTATAACAAACGTAAAAATGAGAGAAAATGTGAGCTAGTGTCTATTTGAAAGAGCAGGTTAAGATATAAATGAAACACAGAGACCCATCTTTACTCCAGAGGTGCCAGGGAGGCCTGGAGTGGGCTCAATCTAATGATGGATAGGGAATAAAGAGAGAGAGAGACTGAACTTAACAACTTTAAGCAAGATTTGAAAACTTCCAGAGGGTTCAATATGACGTCGGTCCACTCTTTACAGCTATAACAGCTTCAACTCTTCTGGGAAGGCTGTCCACAAGATTAAGGAGTGTTTATGGGAATCATTCATCCAGAAGCACAGTTGTGAGGTCACACTGATGTTGAACCAGAAGGTCTGGCTCTCAGTCTCCAAAGGTGTTCGGTTGGGTTGAGGTCTGGACTCTGTGCAGGTCAGTCAGGTTCATCCACACCAGACTCTGTCATCCAGGTCTTCACAGACCTGCTTTGTCCACTGGTGCACAGTCATGTTGGAAGAGGAAGGGACCAGCTCCAAACTGTTCCCACAAAGTTGGGAGGTGGAATTGTCCAAAAAAGTCTGCTGAAGCATTCAGAGTTCCTTTCACTGGAACTAAGGAGCCAAGTCCAGCTCCTGAAGAACAACCCCACACCATCATCCCCCCTCCACCAAACTTTACACTTGGTACAATGCAGTCAGACAAGTATCGTTGTCCTGGCAACCGCCAAACCCAGACTCATCCATCAGATTGTCAGATGGAGAAGCGCCATTCATCACTCCAGATAAGGCGTCTCCACTGCTCTAGAGTCCAGTGGCAACGTGTTTTACACCACTGCATCTGACGCTTTGCATTGTACTTGATGAATGAAGGTCTCTGCACACTGTTCTGGAGCTAATCTGAAACCACATGAAGTTTGGAGGTCTGTAGGATCGACTCTGCACAAAGTTGGTGACCTCTTTGTGCCTCAGCATCTGCTGACCCGCTCCATCATTTTACGTGTCCTATCACTTCGTGGCTGAGTTGCTGTCGTTCCCAAACACTTCCATGTTCTTATAATACACCTGACAGTTGACTGTGAAATATTTTATACACCTGTGGCCATGGAAGGGATTGGAACAGCTGAGTACGATTATTTGGATGGTTGAGCGAATACATTTGGCAGTATAGTGTATCAGTAATAGGAGTTACAGTACTAGTAGTGTGTTTAGGGAACAATGTGCATCCTTTGTGCCCCTTTTTGCCGCATCAGTGGAAAAAGTACAAATAAAGCTAGTAGATGTTGGCATTCAAACAACCTTCCATGAACACTTGTTATTTACAATGGATTCGTCCAAATAGAAGAAATTGGGAAAGCAGTCCCCCAGTTTTTGGAGGACTGCTCACAATCCAGGTAAGCTTGTAAACCCATAATTCAGGAGACAGCAATGCAAATATGTGCTGTCATGAAACGCGTTTGACAAAGAAAATCCAGTAAATCACGTTGTTATATGTTGAATATTCCCTCCACCTCCAAGTTCGAACCATTTCAGCTGTTTCACAACATCACTGATAATGAAATACCTCTTTCAGAGAAGCATTCATCCTGGAAGAACGTCTTTCATGACAGCAGTGAATCATAATGTTGACATGCCCATACTCGCTTATTCTGGCTACTGTTAGAACGCAAAGTTTAAAACTCAATGACATGTCATGAGGCGACAGATAGATAGATAGATAGATAGATAGATAGATAGATAGATAGACAGACAGACAGACAGACAGACAGACAGACAGACAGACAGACAGACAGACAGACAGACAGACAGACAGACAGACAGACAGACAGACAGACAGACAGACAGATAGATAGATAGATAGATAGATAGATAGATAGATAGATAGATAGATAGATAGATAGATAGATAGATAGATAGATAGATAGATAGATAGATAGATAGATAGATAGATAGATAGATAGATAGATAGATAGATAGATAGATAGATAGATAGATAGATAGATAGATAGATAGATAGATAGATAGATAGATAGATAGATAGATAGATAGATGCCTCTGCTCCAACAAGACCTGGACCTGTGAATGTGTCTTTCATAACTCAGGCTGAAACCGCCTCCTCACATGCCAATACAGCAGAACTTGTTAAGCTGTTAGCTGTATGATTGCAAAATCCTACAGGGATGAGCTTCAAGCATGGCCTCCAATGAGCTCACAGGACTGCTCCGAGCCTAAAGAAGAGAAAAACTCACTAAAAACTCAACGTAAACAGCCCAGTGCAGCTCAAGAAGAACATAACGAAAATGCTCCATCTATGCAGCAAAAAGTAATAACCACAGCGGCTACATCAGAGTTATAGTCGAGGACGCTGACGCACCAACAGCTGCAGTAATTCCTGTGTGGATTTCATCATCTTCTCAGCCAAAAACTAAAATATACGGGGGACTCACTTCAACAGGGGAACAAATCTGAATACGTTTCAGCTGTTACAGAAAAGAACATGAATATGCAAAAGCGAATCATTTTAGCCACACTTAAGCCATCAAGCAAGGGTCAAGTGTGGCCCAAATGTTAGTGATAGTAGAGAGGGCATTGCAACGTTCATCTGGCGGACTATGATCTATTTGTGAGTACCAACGGCACCCATCTGACACCCTGCTGATACTGAATCACCATCGTTTCTGCAGTTTCTGCAGTTTCCATTGATGCCATCCCATGGAGATGACATCAATGCCATGACTGAGAGTGGCTGGTTAGGGCGACTTCGTGTGGGTAACATCATCCCCACCACAACAGAGAGACGCTTCCCTGGTAATAAACCCTGGATCACCTGAAAAGAGCTCCTCCACGAGACAAAAAAAAACCTCCTGGGAGGGAGACAGAGAAATATTAAAGTCTGTACAAAAACAACTGAAACTCAAGATCAGAGACAACAAGTAGGTGTCCAGGAGTAAGCTGGAGAACAAGCTCCAGCAGAACAACAACAAGAGATGTGGGGTCAGGGATGAAGAAGATTACAGGCTTCAAACAGAAGAAGGTGGAGGTCTGGACACACAAACTGAACACTCTAGTGCTGTGGAAGACATCCTGCATTGTTCCTGTATCAAAAACATCTCACCTATCTTCTCCTAATGACTGTAGACCTGCAACCCTAACATCTCAACTCATGGAAGTTCTGGAGAGACTTTTATTGGCCCACCTGAAGAAGCAAACAAGCACCTTCCAGGACCCACTGCAGTTTGCTCATCATCGTGGGGTTGGAGTTGAAAATGCCATCATACACATGCTTCAATGAACCCACAGATTTTTCCAGGGCATTTAGCACCATCCAGCCTGCATTACTACGTAAGAAACTCCAGAAGACACAGGTGGAAGCCTCCACAATCACCTAGATAACCTGCTACCTGACAAACCAACCACATTTTGTGAGACTGAATGGTTGTGTGTCTGAACCAGGTGGAGAGCAGCACCGGAGCGCCACAGGGGACTGTACTCTCACCCCTCCTTTTCACGCTGTACACCGCAGACTTCCAGTACAGGTTGGAGTCACCAGTAGAAATACTCAGATGACTCTGCAGTTGTGGGGCGTATCAGTGATAGACAAGAGAGTGAGTACAGAGAACTGGTGGACCGGTTTGTGGCAGGGTGTGGGAACAATAATTTTATCTTGAATGGGAACAAGACAAATGAGATGACTGCAGAGTTTAGAAGAGCCAGGATTGGGTAGAATAGTTTTTCACTTTCAAATTTTAGCCCCATCTCTAAAAGGCACTTGAGATAATTGTCATAACTTTTTAAAAGAGTATAAAAATCTTGAAGTGTTCCAGTCTGGATTTAAAACCCGCCACAGTTCTGAATCGGCTCTGTTGAGGGTTTTTTATTACATCCTTTTAGCCACAGATGCTGGTCCCTGTGCTGTTTTGGTTTTATTGGATTTAACAGCAGTCGACAACCTCCTTCATCAGATCCTCTGGGGCAGATCCTCTGGGCATTCGAGGGTTTGCATTAAGCAGTTCAGGTCCTACTTAACTGACAGGAGTCTTTGTGTCCGTCTTGAAGCTGGGGAGTCTTCCAGAGCACCTCTTACATGTGGAGTGTATCAGGGTTCTATTCTCGGCCCTCTTCTATTTTCATTATATTTGCTTCCGCTTGGATCCGTTGTCTTCTTTCTTACACTTTAATCAAGACCGAGGTCTCGTTATTTGGGTCTAGTGATGCCTCTAAGGTGCATGTCGACCTGGGCTTTTTAAGCAAACATGTGAAACCTACAGCTACTAACATTAGTTCGGCGGTCAAGCCCGGCTTTTTTCACCGACGGAAACTGACCGTCACATATCATGCAGTCTGACTCACTTCCCATTTTTAAATCCTCCCTTAAAACATACTTTTAAACTTTGGCTTTTAAATCAGAGATCTTATCCCTGGTGTCAGCAAATGGAGGTTAATCAGTGAGATAAGCATCTTTTTTTTATCATTATCAGTTTTTTTTAAGATACAGACTGACAATCCTACTTCTGCAACTTTTATACACAGTCTTTGTACAAAATAGGCAAATTATATTTGCAAGCTGTGCTTGTGCAAAGTGTGTTGGTAGACCAATGCTCTTGCATTTGCTGGTGTGTCAGACTAAGCAAGGCCTAAGGAACAAACACATGACCTAAAGTTTATTTTTTGTTGTTTTGCCCTCGCAGCAGTTCGGTCATATGCATTTCACCATCCTGTATATAAGGCTTCTGTTACTCTGTTAAAGGGCAGCCTTTGCAGAGTGTTTGTGGCGAGACCATGACTGGCGGTTTGTAGGTACCACACCTACTGCTGCTGTAAAAAGGCTCATTATCTATTTTTGGCAGAGAAAAACCATCCTAAGGAGATTGGTTTTCACGGATAGGAGAAATGGGAAGCTTTATGTTATGGTTTTACTGGTCACAAAAGTAGAAATGTGCAGATTTTAAAATAGATTTCTTGAAAGCAAAACATGTAAAACTGATTTATGTGTCAACACAGTACAAATGTCTCAACTTTTCACTCGTGCTTAATGTATGAAAACATTTCTGAACATAAATGTCACATTACTGAATCTTTGTAAGCCTTGTTTTCACTATGGTTACAGTTTATTTGATGCCAACGTTCTGCATCTTATTCTTCCTCTTGACAAATCTATCTTTGCATCCTCAAATGACTTAATAAAGTAGGAACATTAAAAAACTATTTCTGTTTTTGCCTTTTCTCACTCGCGTAACAGATCTTCAGTACGGACATTTCTTCGGTCGAACTCCATCATGACGTTTTAGCCGATTACATCAGTCTCCTTTTTACACTGAAGCGTAAGTGGATCTACACAAACAGAAAAGCACATTCACGTCTGCTCACCTGAACACACGATTGTTTCCCACTTTACAATGAGAGTCTGGCTCTTTTTTTTTCCATTTACAAGCCAAAATCATGGGTGACTCAGTGTTTTGGAAGCAGCTTAGGAATTTGATCCACGTTAAACTCACAACAACTGCGCTGCTGATCTAGTTGATATTATGATGTCATTAGACCGTAGAGCTACTGGGTTAACTTGGTAGTTCAAAATTATTTGAAACCCAACATGTACCAGCATGCAGAAGACATGACAGCAAATTATGCATTAATTCATATTAATTCTAGGACTCATATTTCATTTGATCACATTTTACTCGACTCTTCGAGCAGTAACTTTTTTTTTAACTGGTGGTGCCCTAAAAAACATTTAAAAAATCCCCAAAAACACGACCAAAAGTTACAAATTTCCACCTGGCAAGCAGAATCTAATATTAGACCAAAAATTAGTTTGTGCATATTTGTTCTTCCTATTGTTAGATTTGCAAATCTGCAGGCACATGTTGGCCTCCGTCTCAGGAGCGAACGTGTCCTGGAGGTATATGTTTTTGAATTAAAACAAAGAAAACACCTCATCAGTTGTTTTCAAGAGTCGTAGATGTACTCTCTCACAAACTATTTTTTTGCCAAAAAGTAACCACTGCTGAATGTCAAACCATGTGATCGGGGAGGTGCACAGACACATAGAAGCTGGCAGATGTTCCACAGCTGTGGCACAAGCCAAGTCAGGGTTACTGGCTGATGTGGGAGAGCACAGAGGAGAGGAAACCCACATGGAGCAACCTATGGAACAACCTCTGGAGCAACCTCTGGAACAACCTCTGAAACAACCTCTGGAACAACCTCTGGAGCAACCTCTGGAACAACCTCTGGAGCAACCTCTGGAACAACCTCTGGAACAACCTCTGGAACAACCTCTGGAGCAACCTCTGGAACAACCTCTGGAACAACCTCTGGAACAACCTCTGGAACAACCTATGGAACAACCTCTGGAGCAACCTCTGGAACAACCTCTGAAACAACCTCTGGAACAACCTCTGGAGCAACCTCTGGAACAACCTCTGGAGCAACCTCTGGAACAACCTCTGGAACAACCTCTGAAACAACCTCTGGAACAACCTCTGGAGCAACCTCTGGAGCAACCTCTGGAACAACCTCTGGAACAACCTCTGGAACAACCTCTGGAGCAACCTCTGGAGCAACCTCTGGAACAACCTCTGGAGCAACCTCTGGAGCAACCTCTGGAGCAACCTCTGGAACAACCTCTGGAACAACCTCTGGAGCAACCTCTGGAGCAACCTCTGGAGCAACCTCTGGAACAACCTCTGGAACAACCTCTGGAACAACCTCTGGAGCAACCTCTGGAACAACCTCTGGAACAACCTCTGGAGCAACCTCTGGAACAACCTCTGGAGCAACCTCTGGAACAACCTCTGGAGCAACCTCTGGAACAACCTCTGGAACAACCTCTGGAGCAACCTCTGGAGCAACCTCTGGAACAAGCTCTGGAGCAACCTCTGGAACAACCTCTGGAACAACCTCTGAAACAACCTCTGGAACAACCTCTGGAGCAACCTCTGGAGCAACCTCTGGAGCAACCCCTGGAGCAACCTCTGGAACAACCTCTGGAGCAACCTCTGGAACAACCTCTGGAGCAACCTCTGGAACAACCTCTGGAACAACCTCTGGAGCAACCTCTGGAGCAACCTCTGGAACAAGCTCTGGAGCAACCTCTGGAACAACCTCTGGAACAACCTCTGGAGCAACCTCTGGAACAACCTCTGGAGCAACCTCTGGAGCAACCTCTGGAACAACCTCTGGAGCAACCTCTGGAACAACCTCTGGAACAACCTCTGGAACAACCTCTGAAGCAACCTCTGGAGCAACCTCTGGAACAACCTCTGGAACAACCTCTGGAGCAAAGGGTCAAACAGGCCAAGTTACATCATCAGCAAAGCTACTTGTGAAATCCTGCCCTCTTCCACAAACCGAACTATCTGGACTGGAGAAGCTCCATCCTGACCCCCGTGCTTGTGCTCCACCACAACGGGGGATTCATCGTTAACCAACGACCCGACTTAGGTTCACTGAGTGCAGCCAGGGACCTGCAAATGTGAGGAGATCTGGGGCAGTTCTTTAGATCCTTTCAAAAACTATCCTGCAACATAATATTTAAGTAAATTAGACCATGAACAAGTGGGTTATTTGTTTGCTCCAGAATGGTCGTATGTATTCAGAGATCGTGGGGGAAACAAAAAAAAAAAAGTCTGAAGAATTTTAAGCCAAAGCCAAGAATCCAGATCCTCTATCAGATTTGAAAGGCCTCTGAAAGGCCCAGTCACTGCCTGTCCTGTAGGAGGCTGGCGGCCGTGTGGCTGTTGGACTGATAGAGGTCTTTTGTTGAGACCCGGAGCTCGGCTACACAGTCTCTCTGTTCCAAACACTTGATCTACGAGTTCACAAAAACATTATTTCTCACCCTGCTAGAGTACGACCAGGCAAAGAGTGGACGATGTAAGTATGCATTAGTATTAGTATGTTTCACCGTATATCTTAATTTTCAATGCGTCAAATGACCCCAAGCTTTTTTCTGAGTTTGCACGATATGTATGACAAAATACCAGCCTTCAAAAGCAAAAGCTTCTCTGGTGCAGAATGTGACTCGAGTCACATTCGACATGTTCTCAAGCGTCCACCCACTCTGTCTTCCTGCAGCCACGGGTCGCGCTCCTACCGCAACAACGCACACTGCTCTCTGCATCGCGGTCTTTTCTGAAATTTGCTTTTGCTTAACATCCTGTACCCCCTCACATGAGTAGGAGGCCCTGTGTGAGAAGAAAAACAGTCGCAGCATCTGTGAGAAACTCTCCCTCTTCCTCAAGAGCGTGCACGTGACTGACGGCACAGCTTATTTAATAGTGGCAGCACATGCACGCGCACACACACGCACACACACACACACACACACACACACACACACACACACACACACACTTTTTGATGGACATTATCTTGATCTGTCGTAAATGAATGTAAAAATAAAGCGCCATGAGCATTTTATGTAAAAAGAAAATAACTGAGAAATCTCGTAATTATTTTCAACCAGGATTTGTTGTTCAGACAGCATATTAAGTATTACTTATACATAACTTATATATGTTTGCAAAAGAAAGGGACACACTAAATAGTTGCCGTGTAAAGGACAAAGGTTAAATCAACTTTTATTTTTATTTTTGCTAAATTATTCATATTATTATTATTAGTTAATTATCACAAACCCTGTTGTGGAAGCTGTTGAATGCAGTATTTTTAGAGATTTTTTTCCAACTAATTTTTATTTTAAAATCTCTTTGTATTCATTTGTTCAGATATTTTTTGCCTTCATTAAAAAGTAACACTAAAAAAACAGAAAATGTAATAAAAAAGGCATTTAAAAGGCCAAATTGTTAACTGAATTTTATTTATATGGCATCTATTACAATAATTGTCTCTACACAGACGGGTGGAGGTAACACTGAGGTGGTCAGAGGTGGGACTGCAGGTCAGTGTGTCTGCAGGTCTCCAACAGAGACACCTACACAGATGGGTGGAGGTAACACTGGATGGTCAGAGGTGGGACTGCAGGCCACTGTGTCTGCAGGTTAAAATGGGGGTTGTCGGTTGCTGCTCAGTAAATTAATAAATTGTTTTTATGGGGGTTTTCTGGTAAATGCATCAATGTTGAGTATTTCTTCCCTTTTCAGAGAACATGTGACAACTACACGGTAAATCTTTGTTAAGGTTGATATTGCACAATTGAAGAAGATTCATACATGCTTTTCTGTAGGAACCGCCTCCAGCAGGCTGACTGACAAGACTGAATTCAGTTCAGTTGTACTTCAGTAATTGTAGATTGTTGCAGCTGTGGGAAGGAAACGTCTCCTGCAGCGGTCTGAGCTGCGGCAGACCTGGCTGAAGCTTCTCTATTGTTCTCCATTAAGCCTCTCACTTTATGAAGCATTGGTTTTTGCAGAATCAGCTCTCGAGCATCCAGGACGGTCCCCAGACAACAATCAGCCATCTTTATCAGTTTGTTTGGCTTCTTTAACTCTGATCCTGCTCCCCCAACAGGTAACGGCAGATGAGATTACGCTCTTTCTGCATACACTTTAAAGGACGTACTTTCTTAAGAAGGACAGTCTGCTGTCCCTTTCTGCAGGCAGCCTGGGGTACGAGTAGAGGAATGGTGAGAGTGTAAGCCCCTGCAGACCACCCAGTCTGACATACGAAAGGTCTGGTCTGGTTGTCAAGTAGCCAGAAACCAAGGAGACCAAAGCTCGAACAGAACTGCAGCCACAGTCACCAGGGGGCATATCTATATGGTAAAACCAGAAAATATCACAATAAAAACCCATCTTTTATCCTCCTGGTACCAACATTCACACTCCAAATATGAATATATTTATCCAGTCGGGTGACACGTCCTGAAAGCACGTTAATCCTGCCCCGTGCTGCAAAGCTGCAAAGCTGCAAAGCAGCAAAGCAGCGAAGCAGCGAAGCAGCATGCCTTTTTCCTCAAACCCAGCATTATTACTGAATTCTGGGGTGGACATGGGGGTGGAGGGGGTTGCCACTTGCTGATGCAACTTCCTGATGTCTGCACAACATGTACTGTGTCCAGAATTACCCACATTGAAAAGCTGTTTTCCCTGAATCAGAAAACTCTTGAAAACTCCAGATCTGTGGAAGCATGGAAAGCCACGAACTTTCCTCCGTTTGTGTCTGTTGACGGTGGTTTGCACAACATTCACAATATGAAATCTGTTAGTGGATAAATCAAATAAATCAAAGCATGCACCGAAACCCAAAACATCAGCGCCTTGCAGGGCCACACACAGACAAGCAACTACACGCTCACGGACGTTTTCAAATCATCAGCTGACCTGATGTACATGCTTCTGGACTGCCACAGGAAGCCAGAGCACCTGGAGAAAAACCACGCAAGCACGGGAGAACATGCAAATCCCAGAGAGATTCCTGCCGGGAGTTGAAGCGGGGAGGACTGGCACACCGTTCCGTTGTGCCTCTGAACGACAAACACTCCTCTTTATTTTATAGACACAGATCACAGTTGTCCCTGACCTGGAGCTCCGCCGAGCCTCCTCCTCACACACCTGCCACAGCTGTCTCCCGTCAGGAGGCTTCTTCAGTGAACACCACGTGCACATGAAGTCGGAGCGTGATTTACAGATGTGCCACAAGTGTCGCAGCTTCTGTTCAGCCGCGTCTTGGTTCAGATCGGTCGGGTGGGGCCTGACACGCACAACTGTGCCATTCAAAATGTCAAGTCGACTGTTGAACCGATCTTCAGAATAACTGGGTTGGCGGCTTGTGTGTGAACACTGAGAGGATGTCCAAGTATGAGTAATGACAGGACATTGCCCCGCGTTGCTTGTTCTTGGTGATTTGTTTCTCTCCTCTGCCGCTGATCTGTCAACGCGGGGCTGAGAAGAGCCACGACAGGCGGTTTTCGTTTAGTTTGAAGAACAGGAGTAAACAAAAAGGCTCTTTCGCGTAGTTACGTTCACTATTAAAGCCACAAATTTGACTTGGCCCCCGCGTCAATTTAAAGATTGGTTTGAATCTTCATATTTCCGCCGTTTCTTCCACACACCTACGCACAACTACTGTCACGCTTCCAGGCATCTTGCAACGATTTAATGAGATCTCTGCTTTCTGGGAACAGAAACACACACCAAACGCTCAGGAACCGTTCTTTCAACGGCTGTTTGAGCGCAACTAAACTTCCTTCCCATGTCAACAGTTTGTATAAGCCCGCCTGTTTTCCCACTTTCATCCTCCATCAAACTGCACCAAGAATGCGGTAGTACTGCTGATAAAACTGCATTTATTCAATCTGAGCGCTGTTTTGCAGCCCAGCGGACTGAACGCTGAACATTTCGAAACGTTGGCGGAGGCATTTCGTTTGTTGTGCGTGCGTCCATTCGCAAATTAAAACAAGATTTTTCTCTTTTTTTATAGTGAAAGTTCTGCCTCCGCAGCAAACTGAGGAGCAGTTTATCAAAACGCACGGCGAGGTGGTGTCACGTTCAGTAAAACCGCTGTTGAAAACCACGCCAAAGTCTCTCCGTGTCACTCACCCAGACTGTTTGTGGAGGAATCCATAATCCGTGATGTAAATGTGTGCAGTTTGTGCAGATGTGGTCCGCATTAAGGTGTGTTTTCCATGCTGAGACCCAACCGAGACTGGTGTCAACGTCGACGCTCTGCGCACGCACCGGAAACGCGCTTCCCCGAAATTAAGGCTTTCTCCTGACTGAAACAAACAAATACTGTAATTACATTTTATTTATACCAACGTAATTAAAGGGGGGGACTACTCATTGTCCAGTAAAAGTTATGTTATCTTCAAGCCACAAGTATATATTTATGTTTAATTTTATTTTAACCCCCCTCCCTAAAAAAAAATAAATAAAATAAAATATTTGCCCAGTGAGTAAACAAAGAGTAGATTTTTTAAAGTAGAACATAGTATGCGCCTTTCCCCTTTCTTTCTCTTTTGTAGTGAGACTATTTGTAAAAAGATATTTGTCGCCACCGCACGTCGTAATTATAACCACGAAGTGCAGTTACAGTAACATTCGGTCCAGATGACGTCGACCTACGTTTTTGATACAAACGACGAAGATGCAACAGTGTGAAATCTGTGGCTTTATTATTAACTTTTGCCAGCCACATTGGAAAAATGTTATTTTTGGTTGATATTCTTGCTCATCCTTTCACTCCGCGGCATGAGGAGATGTGAAAACATGATATATGTCACCAAAAGGATCATATACTTTCACCTATTATTCAGATTAGGGGGGAACGTTTTTTAAAAAGCGAATAAATAAGTCGATATACTCCATACTACACAAATAATGGAATACATGGTGTTTATAACCAATGTTGCTGTTTTTATAAACAATGTTGCTGTTTTTATAAACAATGTTGCTGTTTTTATAAACAATGTTGCTGTTTTTATAAACAATGTTGCTGTTGTTTTTAAACAATGTTGCTGTTTTTTAAACAATGTTGCTGTTTTTTGAAAAAATGTTATTTTTTTTAAACAATGTTGCAGTTTTTATTAAAAAATGTTGCGGTTTTTATAAACAATGTTGCTGTTTTTATAAACAATGTTTGTTGTGTTTATAAACAATGTTGCTGTGTTCAGAAACGATGTTGTGTTTCTTTTGTTTCGGGGGGAAGAAAATCTGTGTTGAAACCGGATGTTGTACAGGTTCGTTAACATGGCGGCGCCCGGGGAGTCCGGGTTGTGAAGGAGATTCACCTTAAAAAATGTTTTTCATGGTTGGTGTAAAAGTTGTTATATCTGCATGACGTCATATTATCCCTGTTGTTGATGTTTATCCTAATGGTGCAGTCCGGTTCCCTGAAGGTCCGCCGGTGCAGTCCGGTTCCCTGAAAGTCCGCCGGTGCAGTCCGGTTCCCTGAAAGTCCGCCGGTGCAGTCCGGTTCCCTGGAGGTCTGCTGGGTGTGTGAAGGATGAAGTGTTGTCACTGGCTGGTGCAGCTGGGCTTTGCCAGGCTGCTGGGCCAGGCAGGCAGGCCTGCAGCCCGACTCCAGTCAGTCCGACTCCAGTCAGTCCGACTCCAGTCAGTCCGACTCCAGTCAGCCCTCTACGTTCATTTGAAGGTGCAGCACAGCCTACAGCACCAGGTGAGCTTCGGTCTTAACTCACGGAACTTGAAGCTTGTGTTCGTGATGTCTGGATATTTAATGACACCAGCTCGTCCACACAGCTTTTGTTTTACCTTTATTGCCCTTCATTGTGCTGTATGAAATGCACAGAGGCAGAACGATGCAACATTTGGCGCTGCCACTGTAACGGAGGTGGAACAAAGAGAACAACACTTTAGAGCAGCGGTCTTCAGTCCTGGTCCTCGGAGCTACTGTCCGGCATGTTTTAAACGTTTCCCTGCTGCAGCACACCCTGATGCAAATGACTGCCACCAACAGAGTTGTGCAGACCTTGATGAAGTTGATTAATTAGAACCGGGTGTGTTGATGCAGGGAAACATCTAGGTCGTGCAGAGCAGTGGGTCCTGAGGACCAGGAATGAAGACCACTGCTCAAGAGCATGCCACTCCTTTCTCTCAGATGTTTCCAGAAAGTTGTGCGCAATCACACACTGATGTGGGAGTAGGTGTGCATCCAAATCTGGAAAATGGTCCTGAGTTCTGGAGGTTCAAAAAGTTTCCTTAGTTTTCCAGCTGTCTGGCTGTTTCATTTTAAGAGCAATAAATTAAAATTAAGCAACACGGCGATTAAGCAATAAATGAAGGTTTTGAAAGAGCAGTCACATGGGACTTTCCAGGGATTTCTTCCTTCCTCACATCTGCTCTCTGCTTACACAAGACTCAATGGATCATTTGTGTAAACCTTGTCTCTAGATAGTTTAGACTTTTTTTTTTTACACAAAAGAGCCAGCGTTTGTTGAGGAACCTTCAAATTGAACTTAAATATGCCACGAAGGGCGGTGTACAAAACCTGGAAATACTAGCTGATGTTTGGAAAATGTGATTGGATATACAAGCAATCACATTGGCACTACTTCCTATTAAAGATGTATTCCCTTTGTCATTAAATAGTTTGCCCAATAATAACGGTCTAGTACTAAAATATTGCAAATACGTGTTTTTGAAGGGTGGCACATTAAAGTGTGTTCACTAACTTTGTGTTTACTCTTTAAAAATGACATTAAAAGCAAAGCATAGTATTTGTGTTCGGTTTTCTTTTGTTTTCAGTTGTGATTTATTTTAACCATAAACGGTAGTTCAAAGCAAGTATGAAAGCAAAAGTAAGTCACGTTTCCAGTTCCTCCTCTAATATTTTTTGCCAATTTGTAGGTGGTGAGGAGTTTTTACAGCAGCCCGGCGTGTTCAAAGAGTCGGCCTGTTCCTGGACGGATCGTTGACGCAGACAAGGAGAAGTCGTTAGTGATCCACGACGACTTGTTTGAGGAGGTGGCCAAACAAATCAAAACCAAGGCAACGTTTAACAAAGTCATTGATGTTTTCAACAAGAGAGACATAAGACGGCGGGGTCATGTGGAGTTTATCTACGCTGCTTTGAAGAAGATGCCAGAGTTCGGAGTGGAGCGAGATCTGAGCGTGTACAACAAACTGCTGGATGTCTTTCCCAAAGAGGTGTTTGTGCCCAGAAACTTTATCCAGCGAATGTTTAACCACTATCCCAGACAGCAGGAGTGCGGAGTGCAGTTACTGGAACAGATGGAGAACTACGGTGAGTGTTTTTGAGAATCGATCGGCACGGATTTGACTAGAATCCTGAGATGTTTTGTACATTTGTTCAGGAAACATTTACACAAGTAACGAGGTGTGTTTTAAAAGTCTTCACCCGTGCTTCCAGGTATATTGCCCAATATTGAAACCAAAGTGCTGCTGGTCCAGATCTTCGGAGACAAGAGCCACCCAGTGAGAAAGTACCAGCGCCTCATGTACTGGTTTCCCAAGTTCAAGCATGTGAACCCCTTCCCCGTTCCCCAGCAGCTCCCTGAAGACCCGATTGACCTGGCTCGCTTCAGCCTGACTCGCATTGCTGATGACCTAGATGCTAAAGTTACCGTCTACCAGGTACTGCTTCAGGTTGGAGGAGAAAGCTGCCCAATGTCAGTCACTAAAACTGGGATTAAACCTGGTTTACAGTCTAGACTCAGTGAGCTGCAGTTTGAAGACTCTGCATAAGAGCCGCTGGAAAGGTGCTGGAGACGGCTGAGCTGCAAGTTACAGTCTAGTTACGGCCTAGTTACGACCAAGTTAAAGTGTAGTTACGGTCTAGTTACAGTCTAGTTACGACCAAGTTAAAGTGTAGTTACGGCCTAGTTACGACCAAGTTAAAGTGTAGTTACGGTCTAGTTACGGTCTAGTTGCAGTCTAGTTACAGTCTAGTTAGTCAACTTACAGCGTAGTTACAGTGTAGTTACAATATAGTTACAGACAGCTTAGTCTAGTTACGACCCAGTTACGACCCAGTTGCAGTCTAGTTACAGTCTAGTTACAGTGTAGTTACAGTGTAGTTACAGTCAACTTAGTCTAGTTACAATCTAGTTACAGACAGCTTAGTCTAGTTACAATCTAGTTACAGACAGCTTAGTCTAGTTACAGACAGCTTAGTCTAGTTATAGTCTAGTTACAGTGTAGTTACAGTGTAGTTACAATCTAGTTACAGTCAACTTAGTCTAGTTACAGTGTAGTTACAGTGTAGTTACAATATAGTTACAGACAGCTTAGTCTAGTTACAGACAGCTTAGTCTAGTTACGACCCAGTTGCAGTCTAGTTGCAGTCTAGTTACAGTCTAGTTACAGTGTAGTTACAATCTAGTTACAGTCAACTTAGTCTAGTTACAGTCAACTTAGTCTAGTTACAGTCTAGTTACAGTCTAGTTATGGTCTAGTTACAGTTTAGTTATAGTTGCCACAACCAGCTGATGCATTTCACACATTTTACAGCAGCTTCTCCCAAAGACCTTTTAGAAGAAGATGAAGCAGTCCGACTGTAGTTACAGTGTAGTTAAAGTCTAGTTACAGTCTAGTTAGTCAACTTACAGTGTAGTTACAATCTAGTTACAGTGTAGTTACAATATAGTTACAGTCTAGTTACAATATAGTTACAGTCTAGTTACAATATAGTTACAGTCAACTTAGTCTAGTTACAGTGTAGTTACAGTGTAGTTGCAGTGTAGTTACAATATAGTTACAATCTAGTTACAGTCTAGTTACAATCTAGTTACAGTTAACTTAGTCTAGTTACAGTGTAGTTACAGTGTAGTTACAATCTAGTTACAGACAGCTTAGTCTAGTTACAGTGTAGTTACAATCTAGTTACAGTCAACTTAGTCTAGTTACAGTCTAGTTACAGTCAACTTAGTCTATTTACAGACAGCTTAGTCTAGTTACAGTCTAGGTACAGTCTAGTTACAGTGTAGTTACAATCTAGTTACAGTCAACTTAGTCTAGGTACAGTCTAGGTACAGTCTAGTTACAGTGTAGTTACAATCTAGTTACAGTCAACTTAGTCTAGTTACAGTCTAGTTACAATCTAGTTAGTCAACTTACAGTGTAGTTATAGTCTAGTTACAGTGTAGTTACACTCTAGTTACAGTGTAGTTACAATATAGTTACAGTCTAGTTACAATCTAGTTACAGTAAACTTAGTCTTGTTACAGTGTAGTTGCAGTGTAGTTACAATCTAGTTACAGTCAACTTAGTCTAGTTACAGTCTAGTTAGTCAACTTACAGTGTAGTTACAGTGTAGTTACAATATAGTTACAATCTAGTTACAATCTAGTTACAGTCAACTTAGTCTAGTTACAGTCTAGTTACAGTCAACTTAGTCGAGGTACAGTCTAGTTACAGTCTAGTTACAGTCTAGTTACAGTCAACGTAGTCGAGGTACAGTGTAGTTACAGTGTAGTTACAGTGTAGTTGCAGTGTAGTTGCAGTGTAGTTGCAGTGTAGTTGCAGTGTAGTTGCAGTGTAGTTACAGTCTAGTTACAGTGTAGTTACAATCTAGTTACAGACAACTTAGTCTAGTTACAGTCTAGTTACAGTCTAGTTACGGTCTAGTTACAGTTTAGTTACAGTCGCCACAACCAGCTGATGCATTTCACACATTTTACAGCAGCTTCTCCCAAAGACATTTTAGAAGCAGATGAAGCAGTGCGAGTGCACAACAGCAGCCTACATGTGGTTAAATGAGACTTAATGTTAATAAAAACTGAGTGTTCAGGGGAGGAGCATCTCCTTTTTTTAAAGAAATGACTTTGACTCGTGTAAAAACATACATGTGCTGAAGCAGTTTTGATCAAACACGGGAGACTTTTCCTTGGTCACCGCAGCTCTAAACCTCAACGTAAAAGACAATATGAGCTTTAAGGCGTCATTCGACTTTCGTTCCTCGTGTAGGAGGTAAAGCTCAGCTGGTGACAGTGCAGTCCTCCCCTTGGAGGATCCATAAAGTATTATTCAATGTTGTATTTTGTGACGATATTTAATGTTTCTTTTAAATTTAGATTTAAGTTTTCTTTCCTGTTGAACACATCCTAGATATTCTGGATTCACTTCAGCTTCCAGTGTTTTAATGCCTAATGTTTTGTTGTAAAGCTTTCTTGTTGGTTTTTTCTCTCCTTCAGCTGCCTTCTACACACATCACAGAGAGCGGAGAGGAAATCACACTCCCGCATGTAGTAGGTAAGGAAACAAGTTAAATGTGTTCCAGAGCTTTACAGGATTCCTGAAGGAAACAAAGTAGGGACCAGGAAGAGCAGGAAAAGGGAGATCGGAAAGAGAGAATTAAGAACAGAGAGGAGACAAAGACACTCCGTCAAAGGTACAAAAGACCAGATACATCAGTATAATTATCCATCAGCAGCAGAACTGAGACTTCCATGTATGACTGGTACCTGGTTAGTTGGTGGACTACAGAGACCACTATCTAAACAGGTGTAGACAGCAGACACTGAGGTGGTCAGAGGTGGGACTGCAGGTCAGAGGTGGGACTGCAGGTCAGGGGTGGGACTGCAGGTCAGAGGTGGGACTGCAGGTCAGAGGTGGGACTGCAGGTCAGAGGTGGGACTGCAGGTCAGAGGTGGGACTGCAGGTCAGAGGTGGGACTGCAGGTCAGTGGATCCTGCTGGTGTCCCCCTGCACAGGTCTACAGCAGCAGGGAGAGGATGCTCCTGATCTTTGCGATATTACGGAGGTGGAAAAACTCAGTCTTACAAACCTGATTAATCTGCTGTTTAAATGACAAATCCTGATCAAAATGACTCCAAGGTTTCTCACAGGTTTACTGGAGGCCATCAACACCTTCTAATCCCTTCCTAAGTTATTTGGGACCACAAACAACCACCTCAGCTTTGTGCACGTCATTCATTGTTTTGTCGTGTGTCGTTGTTTCTTTTGTTGAAATAAGGTATCCAGAGTCCCAACCAGGTACAACTGTTGGCCCAACATAATCCCACGAGGCCCGTGTTTGTGGAGGGTCCCTTCCCCCTGTGGCTGAGGAAGACATGTGTTCACTACTACATCCTCAGGGCGGACCCCACACCGCTGGAAGAGAAGGTCGGGGTCCGGTTCTGTTACCGCCGTAACGGCGTATATGCTTCCTGTCTGTAACTGCACCACTGAGGCAGTGAGTGCTTCAGAGTATGAAGCTGAACGTCTCAAAGTGAATGTTAAAAGTTACCGTTAATGTCAGTGCAATAGAAAAACGTTTGTTTTTAGTCTGCAGCCACAAAACAAGGTTTTGACTTTAATAAAACAACCACAACACCTCATCCAACCAAACCTGTGAGTTCGACTTGTCCTGACAAACGACCGCCAACTTTGAATATCGTAGCAGTAACTTTATTCACCCCGTGTCGTGTACGACTAGATCAGGACCAGGTATTGATTAAAATAAATGTTTTTGTGATATCCTACTTATAAAACCGTTGACTTGAAGGAGCGTACTCGAGCGTGTCTGTCGAAGGACCTGAAACGCGCAGTGCCGGATGGTCGATTTCCGTTTGTCATAAGTTGTAATCACGTCTCTTCGCAGGTGGAGGAGCCCAGTGATCCGGAGAGGTGTTTCGACTATCCTCTGAAGCTGGACCTCGATTTGGACCGGGATTTGGGGGAAGAGGAAACCTTTGATGTGGAAGATCGTAAGATATTTGCAGCCTTGCGCCAAGCTTCCCGTCAGAATCCTTGTCTGTAGTGTGACATGCATGTTTGTCTCATCAGTGGACGAGGGTCCGGTCTTCGCCATGTGTATGACCGCTCAGGGAGACCAGGCCACCCTGAACAACTGGATCTCTGGCCTCCAGCAGAACAATCCCATCCTTGGTGAGGTCCCCACCCTGTTCCGCCTGGACCCCGGACCTAGGGAACTGCAAAAGGCGGCTGACGCCAAGTCCGGTCCGGGCCATCAGCCTCCTCCAGATGATCCACAGACTGGAAAAGAGGCCGAGGCCGTAGAGGAAGAGAAGGCCAGGAGGAGCTATGGACTAAAACAATGAAATCTTAGACGATAAATATAAAATCAGTCCATTTCTGAGGTATAAGTAGATGGTGATTAATTTAAAGGAAAACAGCGAGAGAAGTGTTGGTATGGTTCTGTTCTTTGCTAAATAAATTTACAAAATCCGGAGCTTCTGTTCTGTTTTTAATTTTTATTTTTACCACAGGCCTTTGGCAGAGGAGACGGCGTTTTGAGATCTTTACAGGTTCCTGTTGGGAGAGTAGGAAACTAACGAAGGCATAAAGTTTCCTGTTTCCTAGGCGACGCTGCTGACTGACGTGCAACTGGATAAAACACAATGAAGCGTGAGAATCAGTAAATTATCCCCAAGAAGATCTATAATTTAAAAAAAAAAGTTGATTTTATATGAACTTCCCTGCGGGTGGTGGAGCCGACTGGAAGGCAAGTCCGCGTCACCGTTTCGGGCCGAGCCCGGCCACCAGGGGCTCGCCTTCGAGTCCCAGCCCCAGGCCCGGCTCCAGGGTGGGGCCCCGGCAACGCCAATCCGGCGACGTAACGGTCCTTGTTCTTGTTCTGTCACGGTTGGCTTGTGAACTGCCCCGAGTCTGACCCGTCGCCTAGGACCTGCTTGCCTTGGGAGACCCTCCCAGGGGCGTAATGCCCGCGACATCGGTCCCAGGATCATTCGGGCACACAAACCCCTCCCGCGACCCCGTCCCAGATGGATGGATTTAACTGAACTTTGTGAATATTTCTAAGTTTACATGTAAAATAAAGTCTTAAGTTGTCGAACCCGTGTTAATTTAAAACAATACATTTTTGTTAAAAAAAAAAAAAAAAAAAAAAAGGATGTCAATGAAGAAGCCCAAATGTAGAAAAGCTTTATTACTGAAAAACCATCACGATTGTTTTAAACTGGTAAACAAGTCATCAAGTCTGTTACATTCTAAGAACATGAATCCGTTTGGTCACTTCCAGGTCTGCACACGGCTTCTCCACAGGTTTGTGCTCTAACAAGAATCTGTCAGGGATTTACACTTCGTGAACTTATGCACACACACACACGCACACACGTGTGTCTGCATAAAACAAAATAAAAAAACAAAAACATGGGAATCCATTCCAGACTCAACTGAAATACCACGTACGCCACTACATTTACTACTCATGCAGGAACGCTTTTGCATCTCAAACTTACAAATGAGATACTGTACTTTTCAAACATGGACTCTACGGATGTGACTAATGCATTAATAATTAGTTATATAAGCACAAAAATCAATAAATAATAAAGTTGCTCAAAAAACATGAGTAATATTTGGCCTCTCATACCCACTTTTGTATTTTATGTACAGGGCAGAAAACGTCAGATCACGTGGTGCAGCCAAAATGAATAAAGAGATTTTAACAGGTGAGAAAGTCACCTAAAACGCTTTATCAATACTGAGAATCAGAGAAGAAGATGGAAAGGTCGTACAAGAGAAATGTAAGGTTTACGGTTCAAAGAGCAGCATCGTTCAGGAGCTCAGACGGGAACACGTGAAACTGTCCAGGAACGCCGTGAAATGAGTCGCGGACCAGCAAAAGTGTTTCAGCGGTAAATTATCTAAAGCTCACAGTACATAGTTGAAACCTTTTATTGATGAGCATTCACACCAGGATGATTCAGGCGTTTAAATCCAAATCTAACTTGCTGAAAGAGATGTTTGAACACAGAGGAGAGAACTTCAATTAGAAACAAAAAGAAATAAAAAGGCCTCTCATAAACACCAATCTGACCCGATTAGGACGTGAGGTAAAGTTGTATTGGGCTGAAACTGACCTGTACAGCATTTTCTTTTAAGGTGACTTTGTGTAAAAGTAAACAAACTGACAAAATAACAGCAATAATGAAATCAGCACAAAAACAAGACAAACAAGAAGGTTTTCTCCGCCGGTCTGGTATTTAGTTGACTCTCGCCGCCGCCGTCGTTACACATTAGTTCCTGTGTGTTTCTGAAAAGAAAACAACATAATTATTCTGTCTTTCAGCCCAGCGGATACGCAGTTTAACCTCCTCAGGACCTGGCGTGCACACACGTGCACGCCACACACTTTGTTGTCCATGTCGTAATGCTTCATTTCTTAATGGGGGCCCACAACGTTGCACCAGGTGTTGGGAGGTTAAAGGCAGAGCTGTGCAGGTTCCCAACCTGGAACTGCATGCATGAATGACAACACGCATTAAACGTGCGCCCACAGCCTCCTGCACACAAACGTGAACTTGTTAAGGAATAACGTCTGCGTCTGGCTTCAGACCAGGCCTGCACATGCGTTTCTGCACAACTCGAGCCAAATATGGTGCAGAGGAAGTGGTTGATGGGAAAAAAAAGAAAAGAAATCGACTGAAAGCATGAAAAACTGTTTCACTGGAGTAGAACGATGATGGGTTTTTTATGAATTGGTTTCCCTTCATGAGTTTTTACTAAATACGAGCCGTTTGGACCCTTGGAAACAGGCGTGGAGCTGCCAGGGTCACGTACCTGCCAGAGTCCCGCCGTGCTGCTGCAGCTGGCTGGTGAAGAAGCGTTCCCGCTGGGATACCTGCTCGTCCCACGCTTCCAGGATTAGCTGCTTCTCCCCCGGCTCCAGCGTCAGGGTGTGTGGGTGTGCCTCGTCGATGTGGGTCTTCACGCCGTCCAGGTTGTGCGAGTACTGCAGCTCCCCACAAACCATGCACACCAGCAGCTGGTTGAGCGGATCATGGTCCATGAGGTAGCGGCTCCTCCACGCAGAGTCCGAGAGAGGACCTTCTTCATCATGGTACTCCTCATAGTGGTCAAACAGAAGCTCCGACTCATCTGAAGAAAGAGTCGGAGCACAGTTGAGTTGATGCCGCTGTCACCGCTTTTGTGTGCCGTCGTTAAGGTTCAAAGAGAGACTTTTCATACTTCACCTTCTACCTGTGCTGTGTATTCTGAGAACGGGAAGGGTCCTGGATGGGAGTCGGCTGCCGTGCTGAGCGGAAAAACAAAACAAACACAGACTCCGTGAGTGACCCACATGGAGCCAACAGGAAAGATACGCGACTTAGTTGATGCAAATGTCCCACCTTGTCCCATGCCGGGACTCCTCGGAGGAGTTCGCCCACTGACCAAACCCCTACAAGGATAAAAAAGAGAAAAACGAGGTTGGCTTTGAGAAAACCTTTCATCATGGAGCCACTCCTGCGTGATGGGTGTGGCAACAACGTCGGAGGAAGTCGTCTGCAGACGTCTTCATCACTCACAAGCAGAGGTTTAAACGACGCTGTTGGATGGGCGACTACACTACTGCTGCTTTGTCGTAAAGCATCCGTCTGATTGTTGTTTACTCCTAAGACGTGGTTTTATTGATAATATTCTTGTGGAGGCTGCTTCATGATTGGAGTACGAACTGGCCTCGTATGAATTTGGAATCTGGACTGTTGAGATGAACCGAACGGACTGATTCTTTACTGTACTTGATTTGACCGAACTGAACTCGCTTGCTCGTGTCAGGGCCTTCAGATTGCTGTTGTCGTAGACAACAGTGAACTTTACTGAAAGAGGTCAATTACATTCATTTCCGTTCACTAGTCAACAGCAGAGTGAAAACAGAATTAAAAAGCTTTGCTGTACCTGTGGCGCTCCGGGCTGCGCCTGTAAATCCTGGGCAGGGTGCACCGGCCTCCAGCTGAGGGGGGCTCGCTTTGGGGTGAGTCTTTTTTCCTGGATGGCTTTCCGAGCCCGTTGTTCCTTCTTTTTTACTCTCCAGTACTCCCGTTTTCTCTTCAGAAAGTTCTCCTCAGACTCTCCTGGGATGGGTTTCGGAGGAACCATGGTGCCCACCGGAGCCACCTTGGCGGAGGACGGTACCACATCTGTGGGGCTCTGAAGTTCGGCACACGGGATCTTTACCGGACTGAGGACGGAAGTGGGACTTTGACCGGGGGACTCGATGGGCTGCAGGTTGATGCTCGACAGTGGGTTTTCTGGGGGCCTCAGAGTGGGAAGAGACGGGGGCGAGTCAACAATTGTGCTTTTAGGCATCAGCTCGTGAAAAGAATCGGAATTTCTGGCGACATTGGTTATGTTCTGTAAAAGCCCAACGTTTGTACAGTTTTCTTCTCTGCTGGTGACGGGCGGTTTGTGGGGGGACTGTCCAGCATCACGCGTGTTGTTCACAAGCAACACTTCACAGACCGGGCTACCAACTACTGCAGCCACAGAGGTCACATGGGACTTTGGATGGCGGGCCGATTTGGTTTGACTCACGCCCCTAACAGTGTTAAGCATAAGCCCTGGAGTCTGAAAGACAAAAAAACATGCTTTCATACATGCAGACAATTTTATAAAAAGATCAAGTAATAAACACACATCTCACATTCACGTTTAATAAAATACTGACTTGCGACACTATTTTCGACACTGCGATGCAGTCGTCAGCATCTACTTATTACTTCACCTGCATATTTCTTGAAAAAAGCAAACTGCTGCATTCTCCCCGTCTGTCTTTCTGCCTGGCCTTTAGCCTGGCCCTCTGCTGCCTCTTCATCAGCTTCCAGTACTCCCTCTTCTTCTGCAGGCTGCTGGCGGTGCTCTTCTGCAGGCCGCTGGAGGTGCTCTTCTGCAGGCTGCTGGCGGTGCTCTTCTGCAGGCTGCTGGCGGTGCTCTTCTGCAGGCTGCTGGCGGTGCTCTTCTGCAGGCCGCTGGCGGTGCTCTTCTGCAGGCTGCTGGAGGTGCCCTGCTCCGCTGTCACACCGTGGTACTTGCCGCCTTGCCACCGTTTCTGCGCCTGCCGCTGCTGCTGCTCGCAGTGCCGCTGCTGTGCCTGCGGGGGCTCCAGCGATGTTGGCGGGACGTGGTGCAGCTTTGGAGGCTCTGGAGAGCAGCAGTTCTGACAGCCTGCTTTCTTGGTGCAGAGTCTCGGAGTTCTGCGTGGAGAAGCAGGACCGTCGGGTGGTTCCGTGGAGAGGTTCGCCGTGGTTCCGGAAGGGGCCTGGGGTGAGTGCTCGCAGGTCTGGTGCACTACTTCACCGGAGGTGCAAACAGGCGAAAGCGTTTCACTAATGTGAAGGCTTAAGGAGTCATTCTGCTCCAACACATCTGGCTGACAGTTTTTTATTTGCAATTTAAAGTCAGCAGCAATACTGCTCATGTCATATTTTTCAAAGAAATGATTGTATAAACTGGGCTTGATGTTTTCCTCTGAGGGGTCTTCTACTGCTTCTATTTTGATGTGGGTCTGCTCACTTTTACACTCCGTAACCGTGCTGAGAGACTCTTCCAGGAGCTTCTTCATGGAGGCCACGGCCAGCAGCGTGGTCGCTTGGCTGTCGGCTTGGTTGTCTTCGCTTAACGACGGCTCGGGCTCCGGCGGAGCTGCTGGAGGTGCGGCTGGGAAGGCTGGGAGGGCTGGGAAGGCTGGGGGCTTGATGTCTGCACACACGGCTTCCCCTGGCTGAGAATGTAGGTCCGATGCTGGCAAACATTCACTTTCCTGCTTGATCTCGTTTGCATGTGCCGCGACATTCCCAGTATTGCTGGGGACGGTTTGTGGATTTTCTGTGGGGTAAGTGACGCTCCTGCCCAACTGCACGGCAGGTGCCGGTTCCTGCCTCGGAGCGTTCCTCCTCTGCAGGTCTGCGCTGGTCCTTACTTGCAGGACACCCTGCTTCAGTCGAACCGCTCGAGCTGCTCGCTGCTCACGCTTCTTTATCCTCCAGTACTCCCTCTTTTTGGCCATCCTCTGCTCTTCTGTCAGGCCTGGATCCAGGGACAACACCGACAGCGTCGGTGCACTTCCGGAGATGGCCATTTTCATGACGCAGCCGTCAGGGTTGGATCCTGCAGAAGCTGACTTTTGACAGGACTGAGGATGAGTAAGTGTGAGGTGACTTGCACCTTGGCCTGCTGGAGACCGGGACTTGGGAACGGTTGTGACTTCAAGAGGAGCAGGAGGTTTGTTGACCGAATACATGGCAAGTGGAAAAGAGACTTTGACCTGAGAGGGGCGAGGGGGGGGCTGGTGTGTCCTGGTAGGGGCGACGTCGCTCCGTTTCACACTGGTTTGATGCTGCGTTTGCGCGTCACCCGCTTCTGCTCTTTTGTTTTGGTATCTGGGAGTCTGGGGGACGCTGACCGTCAGCGTCCCGTCCTCTTCGATGAACCCCCCTATGGCGTCTGAGGTGTAGGCTCCAGCACCTCCCGTCGAGTGCGTCAGGGCTCTCGCCCTCCTCATCTCATCGATAATTTGCTGGTAGCGTCTCACTCTCCGCATCATGGAGTCCTTTTCCTTGAACCGCGTCTTGATCTCCACGGACAGCTTGGCTCGCTGTTCGCGCTTCTTGATTCGCCAGTATTCTCGCCGCCTGGCTACTACCTGGTCAGGTGTGTCGCTGGAGTCCAGTTTGGGCGCCGACGCCATCGAGGCCATTTTACATCGGAGGTTTCTCTGATTCATTTGATTTTTCTGCGTTTCCAACAACCTTTGTCTGGGTGTTTTACACCGCGCAATCCCTCGGGTCACACTGCAGTGGAAAGTGCAGCTCGGGAGTTTTCTGAGCGGTTCTGGCGTTGTTTTTGCAGAACCAACATCAGAAGCGGCGTGTGTCGACATTCCCTTGTTCCCACGTGAATGCTGTGCTTTCATCTGATCCGTTTCCAGGTCTACAGACGCATCTGCTCTTCCACCCTGCAGTTTATCCGTCTCCCTTTTAACACCCGTGGGTGACGTTTTAGGCCGAACGGGCCACTGCCTACGGCCTCCTCCTCCTCTCAGCTCTGGCTGAGGTGAAGAAAAAGCCGAACTGGCCACAAGTCCCGTTCTCTGCGCCGTTAACCTCTGAAACGTGGCCTCTCCGCTCGGCATCCTCTCTCGGACTTTGGCGATCTGAGCGGCCAGTTTTGCTCTCTGCTCACGTTTTTTGATCCGCCACTGCTCTCGGCGCTTGGCGGCCCTCTCCTCCTCAGACTCCGGTCCGCCAGCGCCTTCAGCCTTCTGTGAAGTGACCGAGGCAGTCTGAGGTGCTGCCTTTGTCGTTCTGTCCTCCGTTTTAATGGAAACGGGACCGTATGCGGATTGGAAATGTGTACTTTTGCTCACGCTGGTGGGTAAGACCTTGAGCTGCACGGGTCCTCCAACTTGTGCCTTGGATTGGGTTTTCGGTACAGACGTGCTCCGCACACACGGCTGCAGGGTTGTTGGGGCAGAACTGCCATTGTTCACGATGGTCACCATGACTGGAGGCGCTGGTGGACTGATGTTAAACCGGGATCCGGTTCTTTCTGTCGGGTGTTTCAACAAGTCTGCTTTGGCTGTGATGGAATGTGGTGCTGAAGGGACCTGCGGGATGACGTTGTTGACGTTTGCCGTCTGGACTGACGTCTCCTTGTTACCTGCAGCCTCAACTGAAGTGCCACCCGTTGTACTTCCAGGCTGCGCTGAAGAGTCGTACGGCCCAGGAACAGAAGGGGACGAGGCAGGGACGGGATTAACCCTGCCGGGGACGCACAGATGTCGGAGCGTTCTGCCTTGCCCGTCTTGAGCTGGCTTTTTTCTCTGCTCTGACAGACGGGCCCTCTGCTCTCGTTTCTTGTTCCTCCAATACTCTCTCTTCTGGGCAAGCGCCGCATCATCGTAGTCTGAGGCTGGCCGGTAGCGATGGGACACGGAACCACCTTTTACCTTTGCTGCTGGCATGCTACTGCAGGCGTGGGCAGGCCATCAGTGTTATCAACAATCACGTCTCCGCTTGTCCCGACGAATCAGTCCAGATTTCTCCAGATTATTAGGTTCATGGTGTCCTCCTATATCATGATGCTGAGCAGCTGCCACGTTTCTTTGACATCACAGTGGTTTGCAGGTCCTGAAAAACAGAACAATTCTTAGTTGGGGCTTTGCAACAAATCTGTATGTACATTTTAACCTCTTAAAACCCATCCCACATCCTCAATCTCCTGCTGTGAACTAGTCAACGCTTGTATAGCGGTGCAGTAAGCAGATTAGTTGTTGTCAAGCTGGGAGGTCATCACATCGATGCCCTGTCAAAGTTTAGACACATAAGAATAATATAAGAAATGACGTGTGCGTTAATGGAGGGAGACACGTGCAATGTGCTGTGTTGAATCTAGACGATGATAAAAAGGTTTTATATGTGTTGTGACTTTAAATCAAACACCGTGAAACCTCCGGCGGAGCTGTTGTAGTGGAATATGTCACAGATGTTATCGTTGTTAACTCTCACTTGACTCACTGTGTGTGTGTGTGTGTGTGTGTGTGTGTGTGTGTGTGTATATATATATACATATACATACACATATATACACAATTGTTGTGCTAAATCTATGTGGAGCCACAACAGCAGGGCTCAGTGCAAATCAGGAAAAGGCTTTTAACCAGAACGCGCATTTCCTCTCTACTAATTTAAGAGAAACAAACAAAAATAAAAGGACTTTCTCGTACGACACTGTACATTTGAGTGGGCAGATCGGTTTATCCAAAGTGGGAAAAGCGACATTCCTTTTCCCGGACGCGTGTGGAAATGTGTCAGGTTTTGTATCGACCGACAGGAAGGAAACGGCGCCGCGGTCCCTTTAAACCTGTCACTAATTATACCCACCGATAGCCATTTTTCACTTTTTATTCCCCACTTAAGTGGAAACGCGGCCGCCGCGTATGGTTGGAAACGGGCTGGAAAACGCGGGTGTTTGCGGCCTGAGGGGAAGCAGCCCGCTCGGGCAGGAATCGTCCGTGAATCGCTGTCAGCGGCACAATGGACGCGCTCTTCCGCCTCTTGTCCTCGCGGACGGACGCCTGTCTGACTCCGGTGCCTGTCTAAAACGATCGCGGAAAATCCGCACCGACGGCCCCAGAGTAGCAATCGCCGACCCCCGAGGGAGAGAAACATGCACATGCGTTACCTTTTAGTTACCCCTAACTTTCCGGGACACTTTGCGGAAACGCTTTTGGACAGATATGCGGCCAGGACACTGCAGCTACTTTCCGCCAGTCAGCCGTGCTGCGAGGCTGCTCCGAAGTACCAGGATGTGGGACCTGGATGTGCGTGCGTGCATATGCATGGACACAAAGTGTGTATAGGAGTACGGCGCCCCCGCTCATTTCAAGCCATACATCTATCACGCGATTATAATTTTACAAAACAGTGACAATGCACGAATACGCGAGGAGTCTGCAGAAAAGTTGCTCCTGTGTGCGGAGGTGACGCCCGGGGGCCCAACTGGTCATTTTGTTTCTGAGAACAGATCCCGCAAACAGATCCCGCAAATAGATCCCGCAAATAGATCCCGCAAATAGATCCCGCAAACAGACCCTGCTGGCCTCTTCTGCTCGCCAGAAACAAGGCAAACACCTATTATTTATTATTATTATTATTATTATTATTTCTCCTAACGGCCTCAGATAACTGATGTGGAATTTTCTGATTTCTTTTTTTAATTCTTCGAAAGACAAAGCTTGTGGATTTATCTTTAAATGTTAAATGAGTGAAGGTAAACACATGACAACATGTTAAACAACAACAAGGATTTTATGAAAAGGTCCAGTGGGTCCACGTCACAAAGCACTGCGAGGATCGGAGCTCGCGGGGCCCTGCTTTGGGTTTTAACCAGTATCGTACCGAACCGGAACACGTCTATCGTGCCACGGTTCTGGTTGTACTAGAGGCTTATGAGCTTTAACCGCTGCTCCATCTGCAGCCCCCCGGGGTGGGTGCGCGTCGCCGACAGTGTTACTGTCTCTTTAAATTTACCCAGGAGCCCCTTAAGGAGCCCCAGGGGCCCCTAGTCCGGCTCCCCACCCAGAAGACAAGCAAGAGCCTTAAAATACATTAGTAGAGGCCTACGCTCGGGCACGTCCACACTGGGCGACAAGAAATAGCGGGCTCTTTTTGCCAGCGGATTGCGTGATTGATTCTATGAAAAGTTAACTTGGCTCCCGTGCGCGTGGGGGGGCGGGGGGGCAACCGAGAGCACAGGCTCCAAAGCGATGGACTCGGTGTTGAGCGCCTGCCAGATGCGTGTCGAGCGTTACCGAGCCGCGTAACGTTACTACAGTAACGCGTTGATGTCCCGCTGCGGCGCAACGACCCCGTGAAGGAAGCAGGAACAGCAGCCGGGCCAGGGATGGAAAGGAAAGAGGCCAGGGAAGGCGAGCCTGTGGACCTCCGGTGTTCCGAGCAGTCTGAGGTGCTCTCATTAATAATAAGCGGAGAGGAGGAGGCGACCCAAGAGGAGGGCGACTTGGGAGGTAAAGACAACAAAATAAAAAATAAAAGGAAAAAAAGTGCAGCAGGCGTTTTTCTCGCTGTCTTCCCCGCAGCTAAGTGGATGTGCGTGGTTGACAGTAACACAGTCATTGTCAGACAGACAGTTAATCCGTGTCAGGGACAAAGCCACGGAGCGGCATGGCCCCTCCGTCTGTGTGGCTCCTATAAACAAAGGCACGACGGCAGGCAGGCGCGCGCCGCTGACACCTGCTGGCCAGACGCGGTACTGACCGCATCACAGCGTAGCGCTGGGCTGCATCCTGACCGGAAAAGCCGCGTTAGAGCAGCGTCAACGACGGCTCACGTGTACTGGTGTACACGCTAC
The DNA here is from genome assembly GCA_014839995.1 of Xenentodon cancila. Classification (NCBI taxonomy): domain Eukaryota; kingdom Metazoa; phylum Chordata; class Actinopteri; order Beloniformes; family Belonidae; genus Xenentodon; species Xenentodon cancila. The sequence goes on along the minus strand of CM026212.1, from coordinate 3,099,278 downwards.
TCCAACATGTGCACAATTATCAGGCTATTAGAGAAGTGCACGCAGATATATAGACTCTTCCTCCCGTAATGCATCTGCTCCACATCTGACCTCATTTAGTGCACTGGGCATCAGCCAGATACACATTAGAAACCCTTTTATTTAATTGTGCTCGTTAAAAAAATGTAAAACAAGTTTTATGAGCCTTAAACGCGAAGACATTCTACATATCAGCAGCACCCACCGTGACCCGGTATTGATCAGCTGCAACGCAGTCAAACGTTGCATAAGAACATTAACGAACCCTGATAATGTTAAACAAAAATAACAGTATTTTTTTATTTTTTGGATCCCCAGTGTTTAACAATGCACTTGAATTGAAATTAAAGTAGGAGCTTCACTAAGCAGTTTGTGGAGTGACCTGGATGTCAGTGCACTGTGCACGTCTAAATGGATCGGTTCAGACGGAGTTTGGGCTCAAGCATGAAAAAAAGATGCAAAAACTAAATTAAAAGCAAATTGGGATGTAAACAAAGCTCAGAGTCCCAAAAATCTGCGTTAAGGCCAACAGGACTTGTTGGTTTTTCGGCTCCAACTGGCTGGTGAGTAGTTTCTGGATTTTAAGTGGTCGGACCGTCGTTCAGGTCACCTGCAACCTGACGGAGAAGGTGAGCTGATCAAACTGTAACTGTATCCTGCAACGTCTTCCCCGTGAGCCAAGCAGAGATGTGTGTTCTTAGAAAAGCTGAATTGTTCTCCACGCTGACTAGAATAAGGTATCTGTCTCCCACAACTGGTCTGATGATGGAAAAAGAACGACCTCCCCTAATCAGATCTGGTGCATGAGTATCTTCGTCAGTACTAATCTGTATTCTGTCTTAGTTTTCTCTAAAGAGGACACTGTTGCCAATGGCCATGGTGGGGAGGAATCTGAGACGAGGATGGTCTCCTCTGTCAGATCACCGAGCACCAGCTATTGGAGTATCACAGAGGGCCCTGACTCACTCCTGCTCTCCCCAGCACCCGGGCCCTCTGGGCGTAAACCCAGGGTCCAGAGGGCATCGCGTCCAGGCCTGAGCCGGATTCCTGGCCGGGATCATCGGCGCTACTATCACGAGTACTGGCGCAGCGAGTTCTTGATGGACTTTGATGCCCAGAGGCACGGCATGATCTGCATGGTGTGTGGCAGCTCTTTGGCCACCTTGAAACTCAGCACCATAAAGAGGCACATCAGACAGAAGCACCCAGACTCTCTGCTGTGGAGCGCTGCGGACAAGGAGGTGATCCGCTCGGGATGGGAGAGCCACCTGAGCCTGGCGGGAGGTCAGATGTATTACAGCTCCGTTGCTGGGCCATCACTCCAGGCAGAGGAGGATTCAATGACCTTTGGTGGGTAAAACTCTTCCTACACGGCAGCGGCTTCTGTAACGCTGTTGAAGGTCTCTATTGTTCTGCATTCATGCGCTAGTGAGGACACGTTAGATGGGAGTCGGTATTTACATATTTGATGGAGTGCACAGTGCACCTGCCGGTGGGGCCCGGGCTGCGACGCGGGAGCTGTGACATAGGGGCGGGATTTGCCGGCCTGTTAAACCTCTAAATACTTTGACCAGACACATGCGAGCCAGAGTTCTTATGGGGGCTGGGGCTGCAGTTTCAGCGCTTGTAAATGTGAACGGGTCAGGTTTCGGTCCGATTTAACGCAGCAGGCTTTTTCCAGATTTTTAGAAAGTCCAGAGTCCAGAGTTCGTTGCTCCCCAAACATGACCCTGCCCCCCTCTTGAAGCGTAACTACGGTTTGACGCTACTTTCCCGACTGATAGAAAGGTCTAAACCGAAGGGGCTGCGAGGATGAGATGCTTGTAGCAGTAAGCGTTGTTAATTAAAGCTTTGATAAAACAGCCAGACAAGAGTTCCTAAGACCTTTGTCCAGAACCGTCCGTAGATAGGCTGAGGATGATTAGGGTTTCAAAAAAAGATCCCTGTCTGTGTTTTCTTTTTTCCGTGCTACATACTGGTTGTTGCTTATTTTATAAACTGTGAACAGAATCTCCGGACCCTGTGATATCCCTGGAACAGCCACCACAAGCCCTGGCTTTGTCTTCACCCTCTGTGGAGGGCGAAAGCCTCCAACCCCAAGAGAAGGAGCAGGAACTTCCCGGACCATTAGGAAGAACCTTGGAACGCTACCTGAATGATTCTCTCCATGCCTGGTTCCGCCAGGAGTTCTTGTTGGAGTATGAAGCGGAGGTCGGCCGGCTTCTTTGTATGGTGTGCGGAGCGGAATTACCCTCGCTTCACCTGGACCACATCAAGAGCCATGTGCTGGACACCCACCCCAACTCCCTGGTGTACAGCTCCGAGGAAAAGCACTGCGTCCTGCAGGCCTGGGCTCAGACTCACGGTGAGAACGTCACAAAACACGCTCATAATTGAATCATCTCAGTCCTAATAAGTACTGCTATGGTAACCGAGGGATCCAAGCAGCCTGGACATCCTGTAGTCTGCCTGAGTCTGGTAGTACTGGTTCTTAAATATCCATCACTATTTCATTTTACTACTGTCCGGTAATACAGGCAAAACCTCTTGGCAACCTTTAAATACCAAAGGCGTATTTGTTTTTAATCTAACGTGTTGCACTTTTATCTGCCCTGTAATAGAAGAGTCAGAAAACCCAATCAAATCAGAGCCCGACGCCAAAGGAAAGGGGGCGGACCTCTTTGCCGAGGACATGAAGACCATTCAGATCAATACTGGCATGTACTCGGAGTGTGACGGCACTTTAACTCAGGACATTTGTCTCATCAGTGAGGATGGAGGTGTTGGTAATCTGCAGCTGGGCTCCCAGCCCCTCCGCCATCCCAAGAAGAGGCGGTTGCAAGGGGGCGACCCCTGGCGTCTTCGCTTAGACTACCTAGTAGCCTATGGACCTCAGGACCAGGGCACATTTTGCATGGTGTGTTCCCAGGTCCTGCACGAAACTAAGGTCAGCAGTTTCCGCCGCCACATCCAGGAATGTCACCCTGAGACCACATATCTGAGCCGACAAGAGAAGGAAGCCATGGCTGCTGCCTGGACCAAAGACTATTCCAGTGATGGCGCGGAAATACACGACGGTGAGAAGCTTTCAGCCACGTTTCATAACAGTCATTAGGTCTGACTTTATTAACACCATGTCCACATGTCCCGTGTCTGTTCAGCAGGAGTCTTAAAGAGATTTTGTTTGTTTCTTTTTGTTTTTCCTGCAGAAATAAAACCAGGCAAAGCTTTAGTCCACAATACTACAAGAGACACAAATGAGGACACGCCCCCTGATGTCAAAGCCCTCACCAAAATAGTGAAACCGGAGGAGAGTGGGAGCGAAGGGAAGAGCAGATCAAAGGACGCCAACGCCGCAGCCACACCCTCTCGCCACGGTCATTACCCCGGGAAAGACCAGAGAAGAAACTACCAAGTGCGCTGGCGCATGGAGTACCTGATGGATTACGACTGCAGGAGGCATGGCTTGATTTGCATGGTGTGTGGAGCCACACTGGCCACCCTGAAGGTCAGTACCATCAAGAGACACATTCTGCAGGTCCATTCGTACTCCCTGTACTACAGCACCGATGAGAAGCAGCAGGCCCTGCTGAGCTACAAGCAGACTGCGCTGCACTTCGCTCACTCCGACGACTGCTTCTCCTCCCAGGACCACGGACACGTTGACGGGACTTCCCCACATCCACACTTTGGCACTTAGAACGGGCTTGCTCCTCATATGGCTTCTGCTCGGAAATGGCTCTCCACTTCCTTTCTTCAAAGAACACATAGGTGTTTGTTCAACAGCTTTCTGGTTCTTCGCCCCTTGCTCTGCATCGTTTTAAAAAATATATATTTATAAAATAAGTTCAGGTGCAAAATCCTTCAATCAACCATGATTTGGTGTCAGAGTGCGGAGGAATATGAGAGTGGAACGCAGGTTGACGAAAGCGTGAAAAAAATGAAACCTGAAAGTCCAGTCGCTCATTTGAGTGGCGCTTCGTGAGAAGTTCAGGTACGCCCACAAACCGTGCGACTTCTTCGCGTCGCTCGCCGCCGCCGCACACAGCAGAAAGTGGTGTTACGAGACTGGACAGACCAAAGCTATTTATTTCATCAACTTTAATCGTTTGCATCCTGACACGTGCTCGGCTGGATATTCTGCTGTGCAGATTAAATCCTAAATCAGTTCAGGTCCCCTGATTCAGATTAAACCAACCAACAACTATAACAGGGAATTTTCACAGTGAAATAAATGACTTTATTCCATTTCTATGTGTTAAATGTAAAAGAATATCTACGCTGAGCCTATATCAGTGTAGGCTATTGATGGGATGTTTTATCCAAGTGCTGCTTCCATCATTTGGAAAGTAGAAGTCTCAAGAATAATTCTCTCTATAAATTTGTATTTTTTGCAGATGAGAAGCTGCCTCGTAAGCAGAACGGCAACTAACATCCTGTAGGCACTTTTAGGTTTCTTCCGTAATTATTTTCCTCTCCAAAGAAGATTTTTTCCGGGCATAAATGAGCAGCAGAAGATGAATGTGTTGCGTCGACCGAGTTGCGTCATTTGACTACAAAGAAATTAGAGCTCCAAATGAAAATGAAATAAAAAAAAAACAACCCTAAATTCATCATTTCGTTTGTAATATTCAACATGCAAATGTAGACGTTTACGTTCATCCATGCGTTGAACTTCTCGTAAAAGAAAAATGTTTCATTTAGGTGGATCCGCTTTCAGGTATTTTGGCGTTTGTGAATTTAAATTTAAAAAGGAGATGTTAAAGGTGAACTCTGCCTCTCTTTTGTTTTTCTCATTGTAAGTAAACATGTCACCCATTACAAAGAGAACTACCAAATGAGTACCTGGACTTTATGGTTTTAATGGTACTAAAAAGTATTTATAGAAATGTCATGTTTAGTTTTCCAGAGGGCGGGGCTTGTTTCTGGTCAGAGCCTTTCTCAGGAAGTTAGGAACGGAGGCTTTGACGAGACCGAGGCGACTAAGAACGAGAGAAGAGAGCACGTTCGAAGACGACAGCACTTTGTCCCCCAAAAAATGTACTTAACCCCAGATTTCCTTGTTGCAGCCAGTTGAATGAGACTGTGTTTGATGATGTTGCTAAAGACAATGAATGACAGTGAATGAGTTTACATCCCCGCTTGGCTTCTCGTTATCTTTCCTTCAGTGAGACGTCGTGTCCATTTAAGTTGTACATCGGCCATCATCCCAGCCACGCCCCCTCTAACCGTAACCCTGCACAAAAAATATGTAAATATCTGAAGATTAGAATTATTTTTCCTTTTGTATGAGCACTTTTTGCATCCTGGCTTTTACTAAATGTGTTTGTAACCAAGTTACAGTTTTTTCTACTTTAGTCAAGATTTCAACAGCAAAGACTAGGAAATGGCTTGCTGGACTTTTAAACTCACCGTGCTCCAGCTTTGGTGTGGCTCCACCCCCCCACCCTCCAGCCCCACCCCTCACCTCCAGCCCCACCCCCCAGCCATTCAGAAAACAACGTTTTTACAACAAATCAAGATGAATATTAACTGAGTAAGATGAATCTGTCATGAACTCCCACTTCTTCACCTGGAAAATGTATCTCAGGGATTTTGTTTCATAAACCATAATAATCTTTTCTTTCCATGTAGGTTGTTTTTACCGTCAGGATTGTGACTAAACGTGTCCGCTACGAGGCACACATGTCAAAGTATTAGGGCGACTGATTTAAACCTTTTTTTTATTTGAAACAAAATCAGAGCATTACTATCTGAGGAAAATGTCAAATATTAATTTCAGGCATTTACACTTCATACATAAAACAAAAAAAAATAAAAAATAGTTGTTTGGAAATTAATTTGGTATATTTTAAGAAAGAAGTTTTACATCCTTGAAAAAGTCCTTTTAGGAATATTCTCAGAAAATTACAATAAAAAGTATACTGAATTATTTACAATATGAAAATAGTTTATAAAAGATCTTACGGTATGATATGAAGTACAAGGTTGTACATTTACAAAGTGTTTATTTAAATGTTCATCCACTTTTTTTTTTTTTAAATCGGAGAACTTAATTTATTCTGGCCAATGTTTCGACCGTCAAAGTAAAGAGTGGCTTTTTGTGGAGAAAGTGGTTTTCCAACGGACTCGAGCTCAGGGACTTGATCTCTATCTTCAGGCACTGAACCCACAGCCGTGTGAACGCGTGCTGCATGTGTAGACTAGGAGGACCTGCACGAACGCGTCGGTGACTGGGTGAATCACTAGGAAATCACTGTAAAGACTTTTTCTTTTATGACCCAGCTAAGTTTAACCGCTTGGTAACAAATGCTGACCATTTATTCCTTAAAGAGTAAACGATGTTTCCTGATAAATCTGTGGTCCATATGTGCTGTTGAGGTGGAGAAGTCTGCCATGGTCCAGGACGAAGGACGTGTCAAACGTTCAGATGTCCCTCGTCAGTTCTGACAAAGCACTTAACTATTTAAATGAAGTGAGAAGACTTATACGACTTCCTGCGAGTGTTGAGAGTGTGAAAGTGATCCTCAGAGGTGTGTGACGGCGCTCTGCTCTTCGATTTTTCTTCTATTTTCATTTGTACCTCGCCTAACGGTGACATATGCACTCGCTCTTCAATGAAATATGAATAAAAACACATGGCAAGGCTGTCTGGCGCCCTCCTTTTTTCAGCCAAGGAAACTGATTTATTGGAAATAAAGTTATGACACAAATGAACTTTTCTCATGTGATGTGTTGAATGACACCGAGAGCTGCACGAACCACCACGCGCAGACCCGAGACCTGGCGTTCAGCTGTCCTGACACTCCTGAACAGTCGGCATCAGAAGCGTCTCGCCTGGATGAAGACGAGGAGGACCGGACTGCTGCTGACTGGTCCAAAGTTAAGTTCTCCGATGAAAGTAAAACCTGCATTTCCTTTGGAGATCGAGGTCCCAGACTCTGGAGGAAGCGAGAGAGGCCCAGAATCCACGTTGTGACGTTTCAGGGCGCCACGTCAGCTGCTGGCGTTGTCCGAGGTCAACGCAGCCGTCTACCAGGACGTTCTACAGAACTTCATGATTCCTGCTGCTGACCAACTTTATGGAGATGCAGAAGCTACCAGTACCTGGTTCAAGGACCACGGTATCCTTGTTCTTAACGGGCCAGCAAACTCACCTGACCTTGACCCCATGGAACATCTATAGGGAATTGTGGAGCGGAAGATGCGATACGCCAGGATTCACAACGCGGAAGAGCTGAAGGCCACCATCGGAGCAACCTGGATGAGACGGAAACGGCCGAGATCTTGTGGGACTTTCAGAACCACACGGATAAACTGGTGGTGGCTGATGATCCAGACATGGTGATGGTTGATGAACTCCAGAAGAGCACGCACGCACGCACGCACGCACGCACGCACGCACGCACGCACGCACGCGTTATCCACCAGTCTGAATGGGTGTTTTAAAGAAAAGGTGAATTGATCCATCAAACGCCACAGACCTTTAAGTTGTTTTTATTAATTTCACTTTGACATCAGTACAGGGACCACATACTTTTTTTTCTTTTTTTAAAGTTCTTTTTTGTTTTCCTGCAACACCTTTCCAAAGACTTCAAAAAAATTGGAACCAAAGTCATATCTGATACAAAACCAAGTTGTTGGTGAACAACATCTAGATACCAACTATGAACTCGAAGCAAAGTGAGACAAATCCAGAGCCAGTCCTGCCACTCTGACACGAACGGGAGGAGGAGCATGCTGAGGGTAAGACGGGAAGAGTTCCACTCTAGTCATATATTATATTTATATATATTACACTCTAAAGAAAGAAGCCAACTTGATGATCTGCTTCGCCTTGACCACGCTCCAACAGTGTTTTTGTTTTCACTAGTCTCAGCTACAATCGAAGTGGAAAGTCGATCGACTCGGTAGCGGTGCTGCGGTGATCTGAAATAAAACCGACGGCTCGTCTCGGCCAGAACCTAAACACGACTCCTGGCATTCCCGTGCATGCAGACAGATCTGATCCCACCAATTCCTCCAGGAATATAATACATTTTGAACGTCTAAGATGAGCTCATGCTGCAGAAACGTTTTCCTTAAAGCTACGTGTTATAAAGAGATAATTTCTACGAACACTGCCGACTGCGTTTTCTGCTGCAGAAGAGACGAGAACAAAACTCGCCGTGTTAAAATGCTGCATGTGAAAGGTCAACACTCAAACACCGTCTCCGTAGAAACGGGTTTCAATCCTGATTCCAACAGCATCTTAGCCCAAGTTTATTTTCATCTGGTAGAATCAAATGCAACCAGAACATTTGCATGGTGAGAGGTGAGACTTAATATTCATAGTTTGGCTGCCGCGAGCTGGAAAACAGAAGTGATGGAAGCCAAACATCTCAGTAAAAACGGATTTCAGTGTGAAACTGACTGAGAACATCTTCACGTTCAAACAATAAAAAACAGTGTCTGCATTCGCGCCCGATTACTTTCACACACTACGCGTGTTGTGATGTGCTGGTACAGATGCAGCACTTCCGTCTCAGCATCTCCAACAGAAACGTCGCAAACATTCGTTTACCACAGCGAGTCTGGACGAGACACGGTTGGTGCACATGGACGTGCGTGAGGCCATCCCGGCAACGCCACGACACAGAGGACATGCATCGAAAGGAAGTCACCGCTCAGGAGGAGACGCTGCACACGCGAGGCGCAGTGATGGAGCAGCTCCCACCGCCGCTCCCACCGCCGCCTCCACCGACCCTCCTGCAGCTACGGGGCGTGTGCAGACCTTCTCACGAGCATCATGAAACGGAAAAGAAACAAACTTATTCAACATGGAGTTTCCATCGACACGTTCGTCCCTTAAAACAATATAGAGGTGCAGCTGCAGCGCAGAGTTAATAACACCACTCAATCACAAGCAGTAACCTTATTAAACAGGAGACTGGGTCAAAACAGGAGTATTACGCTTATACAGTATAAGGGGTGAAAATCTGTTACTCGTTTACACTACGACATGCACTTCAAGGAAGTAAAAAAAGAAAGAAAACAGTTCTACAAGAGCATCCTAAAAAATGATCCCATCTCTTCCAACTTCACTCTATCCAAAAAGTTCATTTCTATGTTTTCCTGTCAAATAAACCTAAGTTATCGAGTGGGGTTTGTGTGAAGTTAGTCTGATCCGGTGCACATTATTAAACAAAAATCTAACACCTTACAAAGTTCAACAGCGACATCTGTCATCTTTAATGTTGAATTTCACGTTTCATCGAAGGAAATATCTTACAGAAGAGGCTTAAATTTTACTTTCTCCATTTTTAACTTAACTGAACAGCTTTTAGATTTACTTGTGGTAACTTACAATTAAATCACTTGCACATGTTTTACAATGAAGCAACAACAAAAGCAATCCGTCACTTAGTGATTGGAGATTTAGTAGTTCTGGGACGTCAGTGAGACACTTAACCTATCAGTTTATTCTTAGAGGCCTCTGACCACTACTGTTAGAATTATGAAGCTCAAAAACACTAAACTCGTACAACGCTGTTACCGGTCTAGAGGGGGGTCATAGCAGCAATCCTACTAGATTACGAGTGGTAGTAAGAATAATAATAATAATAATGATGATCAAATACAAGCAAATGTGAGACCGCAGCATCTTATGGACTAAACGGGTCCAAAAGTGACCGCTGAGAGTGATGAAGCTCTCCGTCGATGTAAAAAGCAACGCTATATATATATATATATATATATATATATATATATATATATATATATATATATATATATATATATATATATATATATATATATATATATATATATATATATATATATATATATATATATATATATATATCTATATATATATATATATATATATATATATATATATATATTCCTGTTTAAAACAATTAAATAAAAATAAGCATGTCCACAGCAGAGGGTGAACTAGACCAAGTTATCACAGCTGGCTTAGAACTCAAATCATTTATTTCACCTGCTCAGCGGTTTCAAAGGAAAGAGAAGGTTCAGTGCATTGCAGAAAACGATACAGGACCTAACGTGACCGAGGACAGACTTAACAGGCCAACGAAGCAAAACGAAGCCATTCCCATCGTTTAATCCATTCACTATGGATCCATACAACAGCTGTCGACCAGGAGGCGAAATGAGACTCGCCGCGTCGACGCCCAGATTTTTTTTTTTTTTTTTTAATTACTTTTCATATCTTCAGAGAAGTGTGGTTTTCTGTACAAACATTTGCTTTTTTGTGAAAGCCATCATCCACCCCACGGCTGATGAGCATCCTTAAACCAGGTCATAGACTCAGTCTAGTTCAACCCTGCATCCGCTCCGGCGTGGCGCCCACACGGCCAGGATCCTCCTCGCCAGCGTCACACTTCTTCTCCTCCAGCGCTCACACGTTAAGCTGTGCAGTAGTTTTACATTGGACACTGAGCAGCTCAGATTTTTCTACCTAGCAAGATTCAGTGTAGTAGGGTGACGATGGCTGATGGGATGGAGACGGGAGTTAGACGGGGGTGGGGGGACTGGGAAATATGAGATGCTGACGGACATGAGGATGATGGCGAGGTGGAGCTTCTGGATGCGGGATCATTCAGCTTTGCTGCGTTTCACGGCTCCTGGAAGTTTCTCTTGCAATCTGTCAGAGAAACAGGTGAGAAACAGGTGAGAAACAGGTGAGAAACAGGTGAGAAACAGGTGAGAAGCCAAGAATGAAACAAAAGGCAGCAGCAGATTCATGTAGTTTCATAAAGTTGTCAACAGCAGCACGGATATTTTTTAACACCCCGGTGCCGACTTAAAAAGAGACAAAAAACGCAGGAGTAAATCCTGAAAGTATGTTTCAGTGCATTCGCAGACACTTACTTTGCAATTGTGGTGTTGACTTGAGTACGTACGAGATCGATGTACTGATCAACCTGAGTCTGGAAGGAGAAAACAACACGACGATTTCATCATCTTCGTTGAGAAGTGCTGCTAACAGTAAGGACAGATGGAAAGAAGTGACCGTTCCTGAGCATTTCAGCCTGACAGAAGAAGGGCCAGCCTTTTAAACGGGGGGTGCATGTGGGAAAACTGTGACTGGGATCGGGAATGTGAGGCCCTCAGTAGTCGGGACCAGGAAAACGGTCAGCTCACGCACATGTCCGGGTCAGACGCATACTAGTGGAATTTAAAAGAAACACTAGGAATCTGAAAGACAGTTAATTATTTCTAAGGTTTCCATTGTTATTTATGTCACTGGAATGTCGTGCAGGTTTAGTGTTGCATGATTATTTTCCATCTGTGAACCGACCAGCAGGAACACAATGATGCTGATGCGTCCATAATCTGATCCAATACTGGAATGACTTCATGTTCCTGCAGCTGGACAGTCAGCAACAGGAGGGGCGAGGAGAGCCGGGAGTGTCTGACGAACAGCGGAGTCACCCACTGAGGTCACGACTGATGGACTGCTCTTAGCTGACATCAGCGGTTATGTAGGGGGGGGGGTCTCTCAATATTCTTACCTTGTTCTTCTCATAGATGGGTGGGAGAGCAAACAGCAGGATGTCAGCTGGAGAACAGAGATGGAGACGTTAAAAACAAACAAACCCTACAACACCAGGTTTCCGGTTGGCCTTCCAATATACTCCGTACTTAAAGATAACGAACCCCCCACATGCCGATTCATGTGACGTGTTTAAAAGCTGTCATGGCGCTTACCCAGGATGAGAATGGTGATCCCGTTGAAAACTGCTCCTACATAGGTCAGCAGCCACATGACCACAGCAAGCTGAGAGGGAAACAACAGGGGGGAGGACGGTAAGGATTCGGAAACAGGTAAAGGAATACATCTTCATAGATCCTCCGATTTGATAAACGTACTGTTCTTAACCAGGCCATGATGGAAACTGGACTCCCCGTGCACGAGGAGATCTACAATAATTATACTCCGTTTTATCAGGACTGCATTGCTTCTGCAACATCCACGTACTACCCTGGTTCAATCTGCTCCAGTGAAGGAAATTCAGAATCTCTCTTTGCTGCTCCGTCGCTCCACAAACACCTCAGAAATAACCGATATGAGCAACTCCATCTGGCTTCTGCCCCTTCACAGCACAGAAACCGCTCTTTTAAAAACTGCCAAGGACCTTTTGATGGCAGCCGACTCCAGTCTTCTTACCATTCTCATCCTTGTGGATCAGAGCAGCCTTTGACACCATTTCTCACAGCACCTCCTAAACAGACTGGGACCCTTGGGGTCTCAGTCTCACTGGCTGCACACTTACTACAAATCAAAACTCACAGCCTGTCACCGCTGGTGTGCCCCAGGGCTCAGTGCTAGGACCCCTTCTGCTCATCGTCTATGTACTACCCCTCTGGCTGTATTACTTGAAAGAAAAGCCAGTGAAAGCAAAATCTTCTTCTACATCAGATAAATTAAACTGTAAACTACGAGACCAGATGTGTAATTTAACTTTCACCTGCGTCAGACTGTGCTCTAGTGCCAGTCTTTCTTTGAAAGGTGCCCTTGAGTGACTCTCTCCAGTCCTGTTCCCCCTGAACACGTCGGACTTCCAGTTAAACTTGGAGGACTTCTAGATGCAAACGTTCACTGACAACACTGTGATTGTGGGTTGTATCAGGAGTGGACAGGGGGAGGACTACAGGAAACCGATCCAGGACTTCACCTGCAACCACCTGCACATCATCACCTCCAAGACCAGGTGGTGGTGGCCCAGGCTTTACCCGGAGCCTGTGACCATCAATCGGACAGTTAGGAAATAGAACAGATTTACAAATACCTGACAGACTGGACTGCCAACACCGATACTCTGTGCAGGAAAGGTAAAGCTGACTGTACTTCCTCAGAAGGTTGGCGTCCTTCCATATCTGCAAAAAGAAGCTGCAGATGTTCTACCTGACTGTTGTGGATAGTGTCCTCCTTTATGCAGCGGTGTGCTGGGAGCTAGAATCAAATATTTGGTGAGGAACACAGGCTCTGTTGTGGGCACAGAGCTGGAAAGCCTGACGAGCACTAAGCAAGTTCCTGTCCATCACAGACAATTCACATCACGCACTGCACAGCATCATCTCAGGGCAGAGGAGCCTTCAGCTTCAAAGCCTGTCACTGTCCTGCTCCACGGACAGAACGAGAAGGTCGTCTCCCCCCACGCCATATGGCTCTTCAACTCCACCCAGGGGAGGGGAACAATAGCACTAACATCCCCCACCACCACCACACTCTATGCTATTTTTTTATGCTTCTCTGCTTAAGTACTTTTTACCTTTTGCACCAAACTTAAAACCTTTCTGTTGGGCTGTGCCTTAACTAGCACCCTTTATTTTTTTTATTTTTTTTGTGGATACTGCTTGAAAATGTCAATTTACCCGTGGGGATGACTAAAGTATACATTCATCCATCCATCCATCCATCCATCCATCCATCCATCCATCCATCCATCCATCTTCTGCACCTGGCATAGGGAGCCTTGAACTTCTGCACGGTTCAATAAATTCTCAAGACTATTGAGGAAAACTGGACTGAAAACATACCAGAGTATCAGAAAGCTAAGCTTCAGCTCCAGCTCACAGGCCTCCATCAGAAAAGTACAACAAATGGCTGTGATTGATGCTAAAAAATAGAAATAAAAATTTACGATTGAGGTACCACCTTTTCTTTCCTTTTTTTGCTGGAAGTGAAAAAAAATAACGTGTTCTTTCCTCTCCTTCTCAGCCCATCCCAAGGCTCACTCAATACCTGACTTGGGAGGTGTCAGGGAGGGAACGGGTGCCACCTAAACCACCTAAACTGGTTCCTTTCAAAGCGAGTGTGCCCCTCCCAAATGACTGCGCTGTAGGTGGCTCTAGCCCCAAGTCCTACTTATGTCTGTAGGTTTGGAATGTAGATGGACTAGTATGGACTGGCATGGACTTCGCCTTTTAGCCGTGTTCCCTCTTTCCCACAAGTTCACTAGAAAAAAAAAAAAAAGCTGTGAGAGACTAGACTTACACAGGCCACGTACCAGCTGGAAGAAACATGCACAGGTCCATTATGGGATGAACAACTGAAAGCAGGCACCTTTGGGGTAAAACTCACTTGTAATTAACCAGTCTTGAGAAACTCAAACTTAATGTATAACATCTCATCTCTGCTGCTCTAAGAACTAGTTATTCTGTTTAAACTGCAGTCACGTTGTGAGGCAGTTATCTGTAGGCATTGTTTCTAATCGATTGCCATCTAGTCATCTAAAACAATTGGGGAAGTCCCAATCCTGACCCCAAGGCCTGATTTAAGCTTCTGCGTAGCAGCGATGCGTTTATAACTACGTTATCGGTGGCTCGCTCTCTAATTGCACCACCACCTGCTACCCTCTAGTGGACGTTTTTGTCTGCAGCATAACAGCTCGGCGTGTCCATTTGCCTTCTTGTTTATGCCCTGCATGGAGCTCAGACATAGCAACCGAGCAAATAACGTATATTTTAAGTAAGTTGAATGTCGATCCGAAAAAATAAAATAAACTTAGGTCGAGTTATGAATGTGCAAAGCAGAACTGCACAAGATAATGGCATTTGTGCAGAGGATGGAGTAAGATGGAGGCGAATTATTACGCTGTGGTGACCCCTGAAGGGAAACGCCGAGAGGAAGAGGAAGATGCGAAAAAAGTCGAAACTCGGGATTACAATGGGCAGTCACTGGAGCTGAAGGTCCTCACCTTCAGGGAGTCCACGAGATCCTCAACCAGGAACAAGCGGCTCATCTGCTTCAGGGCTCGGTTGATGTAGGTCAGACTGGTGTCCACGTGCTTGCGGAACGTCTCTGGAGGGATGCTGACATCCTTATCTATCAGTGCTCTGCAGAGATGGCGGAGGAGAGACCACAAAATGAGGCTGTGTCCAAGCATAGATGCAGCAGAAAACTATAAATAACCAACCTGTGGCAAAAGGGATTTAGTAACAGACAAACTTTGCATCATCTAGCTCAAAATTACTCCAATAATCTTTGGAGAGATAAAAGGCTTATACATCAAGATATACACATATATTTCTATATTCTCATCTCACTTGAAGGGGTGTCCGTCGCTAGACTTCTGCACGGCTTGAACAACAGACTTGTAGATGCGGAAGGTGATGGTGACGCACAGCAGGGAAAGCAGCAGGTAGGAAACCACACTGATGACACTGAAGGCCGCCAGCGACAGCAGCACCAGCATGGACAGGCCAAATACCAGGCCTGACTTTTTGGGGTCTCGCCAATGGATCAGGTCCTTAACTGCAGAGAGGTGGAGAAGGGTCAGGCTGACGTCAGTATGCTTATTCTGACCTACGATGAAACGGCATGGTTTTTGGGCCTCATGAAATTAAAATTAAAAAAAAAAAAAAAAAAAAAAAAAGGAATTTTATAAGATTTAAGTAAAATCTATATATCAAGAAAATCCAAGTCCAGCATCAACAACCTGCAATCAGCATGGATTTCTGTGCAGCTGAGATAAACAAAGGCCAGGTCACTACAGATGATTTGACCACATTCAATTAATTGCAATAGTAAGATTGCAAAGCAGTAATGCCTCCAGCCTTTCAAAGTTTCAAGTAATAAAAATATATATATATATATATATATATATATATATATATATATATATATATATATATATATATATATATATATATATATATATATATTATATATATATATATATATATATATATATATATATATATATATATATGAATGATTCTGGCCTTATAAATCCCAAATGGGTTTTATTAATTTTCTCTGTCATGAGCAGCCCAGAATAAACACGGAAAAGAGGAACACTGCTTCAGATGCCAGAATTATGTTAGTATGCACGTTCGGTTTAGGGGTCGACGTTGTCAACAAAAAAGAAAATCAAAACAAAAAGAAGCCCTTGTGCGAGTGGTGGTGGACCACATGACCTTGTGCCTCTGGGATAATTCAGGCTTCAGTGCTCCGTCACACGTGATATAGGGAATCCAAAACAAGACCTCTTTTTAACCATTATTAAATCATTGCAGAAACAACCAATTTTGCAAAATAATATTTAAAACAAATTGCCCACTAAAAAAAAAAAAGAAATCTGCAAAGTCCAACAGTGAATAGAGATGTTTTTATTCATGATTGTTTATTTTGCTTTATTACTTTTTAACTTGCTTCATGAATCACATCATGGACGTAACCAAGTCCTAAAACAAGAAAACTGAAAGCGCCGTCCTAGTGCCAGCTGTTTGTAGTAGCTCAGTGTAGTCCTGTTTGTATTTATTTTTATTGAGTTTTCGGTGCGTTTCCTATCTTTATTTTTGAAATGTTCTGTGCATCTTCAGCGACATGCTTTTTGAACGGATTGGACATTTCTTACTTATTTTAACTACACTTAGGTCTCTCTGGATCACTGGGAGCCACGGCCTTGTTTAAACCTGCCACCAGCTGATGGTCCTGAGGTTCCCGTGTCTCTTGGCTAGAGAGACCCACCGTACCGAAGGAGCTAAAGAAGAGACGGCGAGGCTGCAGAGTGGGACTCAAACGGCGCATGAACAAGAGAAACTTTAAGCCCTACATCCCTGTGGTCTTTATGTGGCTGCACGAGCAGATACCGGACTCCAACACCACCATTCCCAGCTTCCAGAGGGTTTGAGCCGACAGACACCACCGTGACCGGCAAGAAGAAAGGAAAAGGCCATGCCGTGCTCGTGAACATGGCACGTCTCCGTTAAAGAGCGGGTCTGCAGCCCGGAGATCGAGCTTGTTGCCGCCGGTCTTTGTCCGTGTTGTTTGGTGTGTCGAGGGACACCACTTTGTGAAGTGGTGTAGGGGAACCACCTGCAGCTGAACGTGGCGAAGACGAGGGAGATGGTGGTGGACTGGAGGTACAAGCCCCGCCCTCTCCTGTCAGCATCAGTGGGTGAACTCATACAAGTACCTGGGTGTAACACTGGACAATGATCTGGACTGGTCCACTGGTACACACAGGCGTCTACAAAAAGACCCTGAGCCTTTACGGCTTTACTTCTAAGGAGGCTCAGGTCCTTTCACATCTGCAACAAAGTCCTACAGAGGTTTTACCAGTCTGTGGTGGTCCCCATACAGGACATCGTTCCCACCTGCTGCAACAAGCCTCTACAACGCACCTACTTCTGCCAGAGCCACAATCACACAACTGGACTAAACCTACCTCTTCGCACTGTACAAATACTGGAACATGTACTTCATGTTTTTATTAGGTGATATGTGTTATTACTGATTGTATTGATATTATATATACACATCTCATTCTTACAGCATTTGTATTTTCTACTTTTTGTTTATTCCTATTTTTCTACCCAAGTATCTTAAGTTATTGTATTTGTATTCATACAAGACTACTATGACAACTTCATTTCCCTTCGGGAATGAATAGTTATCCATGTAACCGAGTGTGCTGTGGAAAGTCTCGGACAGAAACCTGACACTGGGGATTGACTGTACCGCCTGACTTTCAGAATTCTTGCAAGACAACTCTAGGCCACCATATTTAAACCTCTGTTCAATCTCTGTTTGAGGACCACTGACAAGCTGTAAAAGGACAGCAGGGCAGGGGGGGTGAAGAGCTAAAATGGGCTGGGGCAATCACTACGCCATATGCAGCCTTGGTGTCTGTGCACCATGGTTCAACTTCTAGAGGTACAATCTTTTACAACTGAAGCCTTTAGAGTTTTAGTACGCCATCATCGCCTATGATTTTCAAGAGTTAAAAAAAAGAAAAAGATTCAGGTCTAATTATGCACCTGAAATCCACAATAAGACACAACCTGTCCAAGTATGTACATTATAGCAATATTACCAACATTATTGTTGCTTGAGCACTAAAGTTTAGTTCAAATATGCATTCCTGCGCAGCTCTAATGATTTTCTGGAGCGTTTCTCCTTGCCCTCTGAAATGTTGTGGTTAGTGCTCCGGATGCCAATTGTCAAGGTCTGAGAGATGATTTGAAAACACAAATAACCACTTAAAAGACTGAAAACCTTGTGATTTCATAAAGGATCTACACTTTATGGCCAAACCTATTTGCTCACCTGCCTTGACTCGCATATGAACTTAAGTGACCTCCCATTCCTGATCCAGAGGCTTCAATATGACCTCCTTTGCAGCTATAACGGCTTCAGCTCTTCTGGGAAGGTTGCCCACAAGGTTTAGGTGTTTATGGGAATTTTTGACCATTCTTCCAGAAGCACCTTTGTGAGGTCAGACTGATGTTGGACCAGAAGGCGTGGCTCTCGGTCTCCGCTCTAATTCATCCCAAAGGTGTTCTGTCAGGATGAAGTCGCCATAATCCCCCCTCCACCAAACTTTACACAATGCAGTCAGACAAGTACCGTTCTCCTAGAAAACTGCCAAACCCAGACTCGTCCATCGGATTTCCAGATGGAGGAGCAACATTCGTCACTTCAGATAACGTGTCTCAACTGCTCTAGAGTTCAGTGGCGGCGTGTTTTACACCACTTAATTGAATACTTTGCATTGTACTTGATGATGTCCGTCTTGGATGCAGCTGCTCGGTCATGGAAACCCATCCATGAAGCTCCCTGAACACTGTTCTGGAGCTGATCTGAAGGCCTCATGAAGTTTGGAGGTCTGTAGCGACTGACTCTGCAGAAAATTGGTGACCTCTTCACACTATGCGCCTGAGCATTTCCTGTCGTTCCCGAACACTTCCGTGTTCTTATAATACAGCTAACAGTTGACTGCGGAATATTTAGGGGCCAGGAAATTTCAAGACTGGATTTGTTGCACAAGTGTCATCCCATCACAGTTCCACGCTGGAATTCACTGAGCTCCTGAGAGCGACCCATTGTTGCTAGAACAGTCTGCATGCTGATTATTTGGATGGGTGAGGGAATACTTTTGGCGATATAGTGCATGTTCCAACCATAAAGACTTTGCTTATATTGACAAATCTTAACAGCACTGGAGCCAGTGTAATTCAACTACCCTAACTGCTGCAGGAGTCTACACAAGAGGAAGATCTTCAGCATGCTATGTGCATGAAATACTATCATTACTTTTAATTTTATGGCCAGAAACGAGAGCTTTTAAAAAATTTTTTTTAAACTCCACCGCAGATGCGACACCATTAACGTCCCTTTAATTAACTCTCTACAATGACTGAGACTGAAACCGTGACTACTTCAACAATGAATTTTCTCTCAGCAATTAAAATTATTTTGAATTGAATTGAATTAAACAAGTGTTAGTTGTGAAACAAGTGCTGGTATTTACGTAGAGCAAAGTTGGTCATTTCTGTACATTGACATGAATGAAGATTTGTTGTTAGAACAAATTTGTGTGCAAGCAGAGTGAAGTACATGGACTTTGGCTTTCATGAAAATGTTAGTGTTCAAGATGTTTTGGCAGGTATAAAATAATAATCTACACCGGCCTCTGAGAATGCACAGAGCTTGTGTAAATGAGCTGTGTTCACAAATACTGCTCGTCATTATGAGATTTTACAACATTACATCGTCTGTTATTTTTTACCATGTGCAGATACCTTTAAAACATTAACTCTAAACTATGAGAATAAATCTGAAATATAATGTTTATCTCAATAGAAGGGAGTTTTACATTAGATTGCTGGTCCCTGCCCTGTCCACAGCCCATTTATTCAGCAAAAGAAGGATTTCTTTCTTTGCTCTCCTTCAGTTAATATTACCTATACTACCTAATATCTTCTCCCTCTCTTTCTGGTCTCCTAGTAGAGCCCCTCAAAGAGATTTACAAGAAGCTGCAACAGTCTTATGTAGCCTAAAGCTTTATTTCCCAGAGCTGTGTTTAACGTGCAGAGCTCTTCAAAACTGCCAGGCTATGTCCAACTTGGCATTTTTTAAGACCGATGAGTATTTAATATTTAGGATTTGTTTTGCAAGTGATGAAAACTTGCTTCCGCTTCAAAACGAGTAAGAAGGATGAAGCCAAGTCAATACACTCGCCAGTCCCCTTTGCCACCTGTGAGCTTATATCAGTGTGTATGAATGCATGTACAGAGGATATGAGCTGTGTCCTGCAAGAAGTCATAACTGGTGGCAAAATGGATTTGAATTTCCATTACCTGAACAGACAGGAGATACTAAAACCTCAGAAAACACTGGTAACAGGAACGGGATGCCGGCGCGCTAACGTAATGTTGGTAGTGAAGGAATCATCAACTTTACACTGCACTTTTATATGTCATAGATATTGTGAACACTAAAACAGGTTGTGACGTTAAGAGGTCTGTCATGAAAAGAATGGTCGCGGTGCGTCAACTGAAAATACTTTGGTTCATTTTACAATTACTAAAAAAGCTTAAACATTTAAGCATTCTTTAGGTAAAATGTATTAAAATTAACGAACAAAT
Organism: Xenentodon cancila; assembly: GCA_014839995.1. Classification (NCBI taxonomy): domain Eukaryota; kingdom Metazoa; phylum Chordata; class Actinopteri; order Beloniformes; family Belonidae; genus Xenentodon; species Xenentodon cancila. Next base: position 3,078,872 of record CM026212.1, on the reverse strand, counting down.
CAAGTATAGTAAATAGAGAATATGCAGCATTAGATTGTGCATTAGAAAAAAAAAAAAATTTTAAACCTGTAGTGAATTTCTTTGCGTGCTTCAAGAGCTCTCTTACCTTATCTTAGTTGCCCTCTCTGGCTGGCCATTTAGTATCCTAATAAAGAAAAGGTCTGGTAGCATTTTAAACTAATTATTTAGAGTTTTATAAAAAGCAAAGTATTTATCTTTATGTTCCCCATGGCTAGTAACCACATAACGGGTTTTAAAACAAATCTATTGGCCCTAAGGACATTGGGCAAGAGTTGCCGTTTTGAACACAAAAAAGGGAAAGATTTTAAAAAGAAGCAAAGTGTGAGAAGGTGCAACTTCAGAGAAAGAATTCCTCTGAGGGGAATGCATGAGGTTAGCAGGCCTATTGCCCAGATGGTAGAGATGTTACCTGATAAGTGGGTTAGTATTGCTGTCAAGACATGTTCAGCGAGATGGTAGGCTTCCGCCACCCATTCGTCTATGGTTTCCACCTCTTGGGAGTATGTGCCATCGAAGACACGGTCCCTTTGGGAACAGGAAGGATTAGGAACCGCTGGGAAGGAAGACGACTGTGTAGATGCAACAGTAGGGTTAACGCGATTCTCATCCGATACTTTTGGCTGGAGGTTCACCAACTCCTCATCCTGACTGCTGCCCAGCTCTTTGAGAGCAGTGATGGTAAGCTTTTCTTGTTCAAGATCCATCACCATGCTTGGAGAGACTTGGGAGGGAGGCAGACTGGTTTTGCTGACCTCATTCTTGGAGGAAACAGCTTGGTGCATGTCCTCAGGTTCTTCATCCTGCCTTGATTTCAGACACTCTCTCATGAATTCCACAAAACTATCCATAGGTTCAGAAACTGATGGGTCACTGTTGACCCCGTCTGGGCTACTTAATGCGTCAAGTGCATTAAGACCTGCTTTAGTTTCTTGCTGAATATTTGAACCTGATTTTGGAGATGGAAGGGTGTTGCCTTTTTTCATGCCATCTGCTGCAATGTTGGTGGACATGTTCTGCTCCTTGCTGCTGCTGCTTAATGCCTCAGGTTGGAAACAGGAATATGGGTTCTGGGGATATTCCTCTAGTGATGACTTGTTTACATCTTCATCACCATTCAGTGAAATGGCACCGTCTAGACATGGCCTGTCCTTGGTAACGTCATTTTGTGTTGGATCAGAAAGAAAGCGCTCCTTTGCATTACTTATCCCTTTCTCATCACTGCGCTCCAAGGGAGAGGGTACATCATAATCATAATCAAATGACTGTCTGTCATAAATGTCATCCTGCATGAAGCTGGTTATAGAAATGGGAGACCTCTCCATACATGTCTCTTTTGCTGCTTTGCTCTTTTCATCCACTTTGGACTGATTGTAAGGAGCTGATTTCTTAGGTGAAAGATCAGTGTTGCTGGGTTTAACCAGGATATCTTGTGCGTCATCGGACCACTCATCGTCGTTGTCTGGGAAGTCCACTTCTTCTTTTTTGACCAGAAAAGGGGAAAGCTCATCATTTACAGCATTTGATGTAGTATGTGAGATGTCAATTTCTGCTTGCGAGAAATCTGATGGTGAGTCCACTGAAACTGTTGGTTCAGTTATGACATTGCATTTCAATGGTGATTGCTCATGTCCTGTTTCAGAACCAGATTTGAGGAAATTGTGTTTGGGAGAGTATTCAGCATCAGAGTCCACAGGAGAGGACGGAGGCGAGTAGCCTTCCATAAATTCTGTTTCTAAGGGGCGTGTTTGGGGCGTTTCAGTTGTATCGTTTTCTGGCTCTGGTACTGCAGTTTTTGGATCCTCTCTGACTGGGTCTTTCAGAATCTCATAGTCCTCATCCTCCTTAACCTCAGGCTCAGTATCCATCTCCTCGTCACTGTAATTTGGCTCATCAGTCTCAATAACATTTATTGTTGGAACTTGCATTAACTTCCTCTCAGACTTTGGAGGCGGGATCACCTTTTCAGCAGCAGAAAGATCAGCATCTGTAGACAATGGATTAGTGGTGGAATCATCTGAAATTGGTGGATCAAGAGATGATGGGAGCGTAGACAGTGGTGCACTGACACCATCTTCAATAACTGTATCATCAGACTCTCCTGAGCTATCGACTTCACTTGCCTGTGGATGCTCCAAGTCTTCAACCCAAGACGTTTGAATGTTTGAAACATTCTGTTTATCAGAGCAAACTGGAGGGGACAGAGGAGGAGATGGAGAGGCAAAGTCTCCAGGAGGCGCAGGTGAAGGTGGAATCGGCGAATCAAGATTGGATGGAGCATGAACATCTGATTTTTCCAGCTGATCCCACACGTATGCTGTTGGCAAAAAGCTAATGTCAAACTCTTCCTCAACTCCAGGTTGTTTGTGCGCATCACTGAACTCCTCCTTTGGTTTAGAAGATTCAACAGGCGAATCCATGAAAGCATCAGGAACGCCAGCAAAGGTAGTAACAGCTTCAGGTGCACCAATGTCAGTTTCCGTTAATGGAACATTGTTTGTGCCTTTATTTAAATCTACAGCATCAAAGTGTGGCACTGGAGGTAAATGAGCCTTCATCCACTCTTCTGTTTCTTCAAACTCATTTGCTTGTCTCAAATCTCCAAGTAGCTCAAAGGGTGACTCTGGTGACTCCTGATCAACAAAACCCCCTGTTTTCTGTGCAACTGGTGATTTTTCAGTCTGAGTTTTTGAGGCCTCTGCAGAAGATTTGGAGGCCTCTGCAGAAGATTTGGAGGCCTCTGCAGAAGATTTGGAGGCCTCTGCAGAAGATTTTGAGACCTCTGCAGAAGATTTTGAGATCTCTGCAGAAGATTTTGAGATCTCTGCAGAAGATTTTGAGATGCCTGAGGGAGCTTTTGCATTCTCAGTGGGAGATTTTTCGTGGTGGCGGTCCCTGAAGTGAGTAAAACTTCCATCACTTCTAAAATCAGGTTCCCTCTTTTGGGCAGCCAGAGCTTCTAGTGCCTTTATTCGCTCTGAAACAGGAGATGTCTTTATTGGAGAATCCTGTTGTCCATCTGATGACTCTGCTTCATTCCCAAAATGACCAGGTGAGAAGGAACCAGGCTGAGAAGGAAAGCGTAGAGATGTAGCTACACCTTCACAGGGCTTCTCAGTACCAGGGATCACTCTCTTGTCTGGATTACCATTCACGGACGAAAGGGAAGAGGGCAAAAATGGGGAAATAATAAAATCACTACCACTAAATTCCATGCACTTCTATAATTAGTAATATATAGGCCTTAATGGAGCAGCTCAAGCATACATGCATTGCATTATGGAAATGTAAGGCACATTCATATGGGTGGGTTCTTAACTTTTGGCATGCTTGTCTTTATTTCTTTAATGTTGGCATAAAACAACCTTTGGTGAGGCAGCTTATCAAGCATCTGAATGTTCAAATAAAGCAGCCCAAAAAGTAAACTATTGCCAATTGCAGCTTTGAAGAAACTGCACTTTCATAGAGCAAGTTTATATGACCTTTAATACAGTTGCAGGATTCAGTATAATACATATATAAATATATAAAAACACTATTTAAGATGATTACTCATTGACTTCATTATTTATTATTCCTATTGCTTCAATACTACTATTATTACTCGTACTACTATTATGAAATAAAAACACAGGATAAAAAGAACCATGTCTGAAGTGGACATGTAATTTTGAACAGAAGACAGATTATGTGGCACCCCCCCTCAATGAAACTGTTTTTGTGACCAATTGTCATAAACCCGAGAAAAATGTGTCAAATCCTCATTGGCTCCTGTGCTAATGCCACAACTCATCCCTCTGCCGACTGCACATATGGATAATGAGCCGACTACCAGCCACAACTGCCACACAACATCTGAATTGTCCAGGGTACCAAATTTAAAAGCAATTCCATTGAAGCTTTCCCGTTTTTGCTTAGTGATGACATTCTGACATACTCAGTTATAATTCAGTTCTTCCAACGCCTTCATTCAGACATACCCAACTATATCTCAGAGGGCCCGGGCACAATCGCCATTCTTGCCAGTTGCATTAGATTCCACATTGCGTTCCATATGAAAGCAAGTTTCCACAGTTGGTGCTGACCGGCTGTTCATAAATATGAAACTCATACCTATTCCTACTTCAGGACAGATGACCAATATTAAAATGTTCTTTTTGTGATTTAAAATCTTTACTTGTGATTTGCTTCCATAGAGGCCTCAAAAATGTTATCGTAGTGTAATTGAGCACTTTGGATGAATTTAGTCAGACTGCCTTTGGTATACTAGTGGCTTCTGACATATCTTTAAAGAAGAGTATGAGGGCGCTTTCTTCCTGTTGGTAGGGGCAACCAGAGAACTGCAAAACATCATGCGAGGGCACAGCACGAGACCGGGGCATTTCCATCTCACTTCAAAAACTGCAAAGAGATGAAGAGTTTACTCATCATCAGCACAGGTTTCAAAAAAAAAAAAAAAACAGGGTTTAACAGGGAAAGGGATTATATACATTGGAAAGGTAAACTTAAGTGTTGGTGTACGTTGTTGTGGCTGCAGAAGTATGAAGACCTGGAATTGGTGACTCTTTGTCAATGGTCAGCTGACAAGCTAAAAACATTCAGGGACCGAGATGGCATTACAGTCTTCCAGGTTTTCGTACCTCCACTCTGCAGCGGCAACAAAATCTGCCAACTCTCGTCTTTTCTTCCTACAAGAATATAATCCCTTTTGCTGTAAATAGTCCTCCAACTCTCTCCTTGTGTGGCGAGTATTAAAAAATAAAATGTAGTCGCCGCAGCACGGGTGTTAGGGAGTTTTACAAGTGTCCACTTCCAGAAATTATAAAAATGTCCAAACAAACTTGCCTTTGATTTGATCCGTTTCCATTTTTTAAGACGTTGAATATGGCAGATGACACAACACAGATAGCTGAGATAGTTGTATGTGGATGATTTTAATTATACAAAAAACAGGAAATCCAAAATATTTGAAATCACTGCCAGCCCCCGTCACGGTCAAAACTGTGTGTCCTTCACCCATGTCCTCCATTCACTAATCACACACACCTGTGGTATCCTAATTAACCTCACCTGACCAGTGATTGAGCCAAGGAGCCGTGACTCTGCAATTTACAAATCATCTGTCTTCATTGGCCAGGTTACTAGCACATAGCCAACGTTGGAATCTGGTCTTTACTACCAGCGTCCTTACGCCTTCCCCAGCAGGCAAAGCTTTGTTACAGGCCTTTCCGGGCTACCCGTTTTAGTCTTGAATTGTACTGACTGAACCAAACTCGTTTTGGTCAGAAAAGGTCACATTTACTTTTCCGAGCAGCAATGAACCACGGGGCACCAGCACCCATGATGACGACGACCTTCACCTTCAGAGGAAGATGCTCTCTGTCCCATCGCTTCCAAAATAGGTCAGACAAGTATTGGACTTGACATATACATCACTTGGTTGAAAAAGTCCAAGTGGAAGAAGTGACTTTGATTTTAAGAAAAGAATGGGATTAGGGGTGAGCGCTTCCAAACCGTTTGGATCATCAGATTGTTTTGCGATTGGACCTTTGGCCATATTTTGCTCCCCAAGCTTTCCTTGGAGGAGCCGATACACTTGGTCATGATTTTCCTGCTGGCTGTGTTGGCATTAGTGATCCAGTATCTTTTGCGAGGAGCAGATATCATATAATTCCGTCATCCATGTTCAGTTTATTAATGTCCTATAAGAAGACACAACTGTGCATGCTTGAACTGACCAAAACGCATCCATTTTCTATACCCGTTTTATCCTTTGCAGGATCATGGGGTCTGCCAGAGACAGCTCTGATACTTGATTGTAAGTCAGGACCACTGCTTTGGAGGTGTAGGGGTATCTTGTCATCCCAATCTACTTTCAACTTGCACATCTCTTGCAGAAGTCATTTTGGAGGAAGAGTCAATGTTGACAAGAAATCGAGAGGGTCATAGATGAAGCAATTGACTAACAAAATGCAAGTCAAGGTCTTTGGTGTGCCTTTGAACCTATGCTCCTCAGGGATACTCACTACAGGACTGCATGGCTATTACTCATCCACTCTGAAAGTTTGAAACCTCACCAGTGGCACATGCAGTAAGGTCTTTTACCAGGTTTATTGCATCTGTGACTGAGGACACAGACTTAAAACAAACGGTCATCGACGTAGAAATTCTGATGGTATTCAATACTTCTTGCGAGAAGATAAGATTGCTTTATTGTCAGAGACAATCCTCCTCAGAGCATAGTTGGCGCAGCTTGGGGAAGAGCTTGCACCAAACAGTTGAACTTTCATCCTATATCCACCAGACTCTGTGTCACGTCACCATTTGACCACCAGAGGAATCTAAGAAAGTTGATATGCTTCTCAGACAAACCGTACTTGATGGAACATTGCAGTGATGTCTGCCACCAGGGCAACCGGTTCCTGTCTGAGCCTTGTGAGAACACCAAACAAGAAACTTGTGAAGTTAGGTACTTGAAGTAGTCGATTGTTCAGATACATTCCTTTGAAACTTGATCCACAATCAATGTGACGGCACAGCTTCCTGTTCGTTCGGATGTCGTTCGGTTTAGCTGTAATGTGGAGTACCGTGGGATGTTTCGGGCTGCACAGGACATGTAATGTGATTCTTGCAATCTTGGCTGAGTTGTCACAATGAGCTTGAGGTTAGATGGCACGATCATTTCTACATGTGCTGTAGGCTCAGCATCATATTGCAAGCATCCTCTTAAAAACATTGAAAATTCTTTCAGAAAGCTGACATCCTCCGATCTGATTACAGGCCAACTCATTGTCTTGTCCATGTAAGCTGTTTAAAATTTTTATTTTGTTACCAAAATGTTCCTTTAAAAGCGATGTTTGGCTCGAACAAAACCTGAGTTCTCTGCCATGTGAAAACAACTTCTTACCACTTTTCCTGGCTGCTACATCACCTACATCTTGATTTTCTGAAAGTCATGTTGATTGATAAACTCTTCTTCAAGTTGTCATCATCTTCAATTTTTGAGAAATTAATGTCAGACCGGAAATGCCAAGGCCTGCTAACCCCTTGTGCCGTCTCCTCAAGTGAATGTTTTGGCCGTTTTTGGTTGCCCATATTTAGTTGAGGCGTTACAGAAAGTACAAAAAGCCTTAAGTAGTGTTTAAATGGCAAACAAAAAAGTAATAAGAATATACAAATATCAATCATATATACAAATGATGAAATCTGGCTTTCCTTGTGAAGGTAAATCAGATAATTTACCACTTCACTGCAAAATTGCTGAGGTAGCTCTTACAATGCGATGGTACAGACACTCCCATTTAACATCCCTGGGCACTTTTAGGCAAGTTTACCAAGGGAAGAGTTTATATACTCCTGTAAATAGATCTATGAAAGTGTTTCATTAATGAAGGTAAATCAAAAACATCTGACCAGGTTCATCTATCCATGCCAAGTTATAAGGGTTGACAATAATTAATTATTTTGTACTCCTAAGAATTTATACACAAAATGTTCAGTGCCGTCTTCTTGAAATAAGATCCACATCTTCCTTATTCAAGTACAGTGATGTGAAAAAGTACACCATTTTTCAATGTCAAAGTTTTACGTATACATCAAGAGATGTTAAAATAAATTCCGTTCTTTACCAGGTCTTAAACCGAGGTAAGTTCATATGAATGGCAATAACACTTTACACTGTGCAATTATTTGTTTTGGGTTTACAGGTATGGATCGATTAAGTGTGCACACAATGTCAAAGATGATGTTTGAGAAGTAACTGTTGTTGGCCATCTATATGGGAAGTGTTACAGGTACCCTGATAAAGGCTGATAAGAAAGCTTCTCATTCCTTAAACAGTACGTGTCAAATGACGTGTTCTGTGGTAGTGGTAAAAAAAATGTTTACTGTTTGGATGGGTCAAGTTATTGGTCTGCTTCAAGCAAACGAAACAACTAAGGCGACCACTTAAATTAAAGCTGGGTCAAACTGCAATGTATTATTGAAATCTAGCAGTTAACCTCAGTGGGAATCTCCAGGATGCGTTAGGTCCGACTCTCCCACTGTCAATACAAGATCTTGGCTAAAAAAGAAAAAGCCATACCAAGTGTGTCGCCAAAGACAAACGGCGGTCCAACAAAGATGCAAGTGTGTGACATTTTCGCCCAGGCAGTGCACGCCATCTCTTGTTTTCATTTTTTTGATTTTAAGAATTTTTAAAAGGACATGGCTTTTTTTTTTTTTTTAATTACACGTGGCTTTGAAAAAAGGTGTACTTGTTTTTTACATGACAGCAAACCCTGCATGGTTAGGATGTTAGATGCCCCCAATCCTTTCTACAACTCTGCAGACAGTCCTTTTTACTAGTGCGCCACTGACTGGCTCACTTTGTCTCGGATAAGACTGCACCAGAATGCCTCCATCCTCTTCTCCACAATGCAAACATTGTTCAAATTGGGGCAACGGAATGGACTTTCCATCTTGCCAGCAGCATTGTATTCTTTGGCTCTAACCTTGTAAACAAATTCCCAAACGGCCAATGTTGTGACAGTACTCCACAGCTACACTACATTGGGCCAACTTTGCTCAAACAAGTACCGTACTCAAAACCTTTGCACTTCTTTAAGGCACTACTTAAGCATCATCTGGCGAGGTAGATTCAGTAGCCTTCCATTATCTGATTTGCTGGTAATTTTAAATACAGCTATGATTGAAAATTTTACTTTTTCAGCACAACCATGACACTTTAGTCTTGATTGGTGCATTCAAATATGTGAAAAGTTAATCTTGCATCAAACGTCCTTATTCATTACATATTAAACCTTTTCTTCAACTTTCAACAAACACCTCTGCTTTTCAAAGCAGTGTAGATTTGGGTCAACACAGTTTTTAAATGGCGATAACTAAAAGGAACTTTCCAAGTTAAGACAAACCCGTGTCTGTTATTAGCTGGCATGCTTGTCAACTTCAAACACACCAGAAATAAAGGGTTGGATCCCTACAGATAAACCAAAGCAATTTTTACTTTGTAAGTGTACACAAAAAAGCTTACAAAAGATTAAGTACAGGCATGCCTTACCTTGCATCTTCCAGCTGCCCACCACCTTGTTACAAGTTTGCATACTGACTACTGAATATTGTGCAAACCAGTGTTAAACACAAAAGAGCACATAGACTCTGCTTCCATTGAACTGGATCAGTAATTAGATATGTATGACAATAGGAAATTATTAACATGGAATAAATGTTAAGAAGCCCCATACAACAGTTCACAGTCACAAGGTAACAGCAACCAGATGGGGATGTCAGGTAAGCACTGCCTGTTTAAGTATAAACAGTACTTTTAATACACTCTTTTAGTACTCTGTAAGAGTTACAATTACGGCAGTTTGTCAGTAGTTATGGTACATGCTCATCACACCCCCAAAGTCAGACTGCACCTGCTCTACAAAGAGAGGGGAGATGACTTCAGGTGCCGTTATTACAACCAGCCTGAGAGTGAAGTCACCACAGTCCTGCTGACACGGTCAACAGTAGACTTGGAAAAAAAAAAAAATAAGTAGACACTGTTGTCAATTTAGCAACAGTGTAGAGAAATTTAAGCAAGTTTACAGCTATCCTTTTCATTTACAATTACAGTGAGCAAGGAGGAGGCACGGATTTAAAGTGTACGAGCAGAAAACTCACCAGTCATTGCATTTCAAGGGAAAGATCAGTTTACATTTGTAGTAGAAACAATACTATTTGATATAGTTTTGTGCAATTTAACAAATTTCATTTTGCCTAGTTTGTGCACATTTTGTCTGAGGTGATAAGCTTATATATATATATATATATATATATATATATATTATATATAATATATATATATCTATTCTCTATCTATCTCATCTCTCTCTCTATCTCTCCTCTCTCTCTCTCTCCTATCTCTCTCTCTCTCTCTCTCTCTCTCTCGATCTCTCTATCTCTCTCATTTAATCCGGCTCCAACATGTCCAGAAAAGGAAAAAAAAGTAATGAAAGAAACCTATTTATTTCACTATAAAAGCAGTGATTTGAGGCATGCACAAAGCCTGCAAAGCCACAAGCAAATAATGGGTTGGAGGGTGAGTGAGCATCTACAGGCAATGGCAGGCCAGGTCACTTGGTGGTGGATGATATCTCCAGTGCCACTCATCCTCTGAGATCCAGTACGTACTGGGGGTGGGGTATTCAGATACTAGGACAGCGGGAAGGAAGGAACATAACATTCCCCACGAGAACCAACGCTGTTCTACTTTTAGGCTTCTGCTCTTTTGTGCACAATGTGAACTTGAACTTCTCTGCTTTCTTAAAATAAGGTGGCAATCTTGGGATTATCCTGAACCTACAGTGAGCGAAAATGACCTAAATAGTGTTTGCTACCAGCTGGTAAAGACTGAAATGGGTTATCAGCTGCAAATAAAGTAAAAAAAAAACAAAACAAACCTGCGGACATAGGTGAGAACAAATAAGTGTGACTTGTCGTGGTAATTATTCTTGGTAACTCATGCCAGTTTATCTGATTGCTCCATTAGGAACGGAGATGCGTTCATTTATATTATACATAAATGTCCGTAAAAGCTCTGGTGGTAGAGCTACTGCTGCTCGGGCTTAAGTGATGCACTGTGAACACAAACTGACGATTTAGCCTGTCAATACATCACGTTGGCCATTTTGGGCTTCAGCTAATAAAGTTTCATCTACAGTCGTGGGAGAGGTTAGGAGTCATGACAATAAATCACAAATCCTACGTCTCTGAAAAGTAGGAGTAATTCAGTTATCTGGTCAAATTACAAATAGTATTGTAACTGAGAGTTAACAGCTTTGAAAACCGATCAAACAACCTCTGCAAGGAGGACGTGTAAAGCCTAGTAAAGGCAGGGAAGCGGCTGTGATGAGGAGACGTTTATCGTTTTCTTATTGGAGTAGGAGAGGGGCACCAGAAACAGGGATGAAGTAGAGCAGTACAGAGGGACAGAGCAGGCGAGCAGCGTAACAACCATACACTTGCCTTGAGGAGACTGAATGAGAGATACAGGCGAAGAGGAAAGAAAGGAATCTGAAAAAATGGAAAAAAAGGACAGAAGAATGATCAGCCTAGAAGAAAAAGAACTTATATCCACTGAAACCCATCCACGTAAAGATATTTGAACTCAGAAGTACTTATTCATCTTAACAACTCTAAATGTGACAAAATCTTTACATCTAAGATCAGAAATACCATTATTAACAGGATGCCAAATGCACACGCTCACAACATGGACATCAGTTAACCTACAATGCACTTATATTTGCTGTATAGGATAAACAAATACTGTTAAAATATGAAAGGGACAAAAACCACTTCTCATCTGGATGTAGCTGTTGATGAGAACAGACATTGTCTAACAGCTTTGAAAAGATCAAACATTTCTAAAGCTTATGCTGGCAGTTTGGGTGATTTCAAAGATACTCCTCTACAGAAATGGTCAAATTGTCCAGAAAGAGCCGTCTACTGTCCCTGCTCCTCTACATGCACTCATATACTATTATACTTCAGGTTTGAGACTGTAAACAAATGTAAAATACTGGAGTTTATAAAGCACTGCTATGCTTCTGATTGAAACAAAAACAAATTAAATCATGATGCATGAGAACCAAGATTCAAATGAAAAGTAACCAACTTAAAAAGAATTGCCTTTAAGTATCAGCAAATTAAAAAAACTATTGCATCCACATAACGCCGTGTAATGTTTAAATATGTAAAGAGCTTCAAAGTAAGACAACAAGCTATTCTGTTTGTTGTGAAACTACCAAAATAAAAGGCAGTCATATGACGTTATGGTGACAAACCCCCTTCACATCAAAGCCCCATGGTCCTTACATTTTCTTGTCAAAACCAGCTTTACGTTTGTTCAGGGGTGGAGTGAACATCTTTCTTTGCCGTGACAGCAGAGAAAATCATTACCTGCGTCATTGGAGATGTCATGTTGGCCGTTAAATCAATGTAGTTGGAATCAGAGTCAGTGTGTCTGATTAAGGTGATGCATGAACCTGACAATGAGAAACACTGCAGGATTTTCATACGTCCTCTGCAAAATTTGAGGACTTCTTGGATACAAATCCCCCCATTGTTCAACACAACACTACACAAAGAAAGATGTGACTACACGCGGCTCTCTGACTGGTCACTCGTGGTCAACTACTGCACTTACCAAGACTAGGACCTCCAGCCTAAAACCTGAATACTTCTTTTCACGTACATATTTTGTCCGAGAACGCACAGACTGACGTGAAATACGAATGCAGGACAGACAGGGCAAGTATCAGGTGTGGCGGTGTGGTGTGGCGTTGCCCATTAGTTCAGGTTAGTTGGATTTTGCACAGGTCAGGCAGGTTTAACTTGGCGTGCCGTCGTAGTGCACATTCCTCCACTCAGAATTATACAATTATGACCCTCAAGATACCACACCTTTGCACTTTAACCCCCATGTAAACTCAAAATTGGATCTACATTTCAACAATTGTGAGGAACACTGGTGGAGGAGTAAAGACAGATTTAAATACGCCCCAAGATAATCTAAAACAAAGCAATACTCTATTCAATAATGCAATTAGCAATGTAAAGCACTGCAGAATTTGAAAAAATAAAAACAAAAACAAAAAAAAAACAAACAAAAAACAACAATGCAGTATTTCAATTTGTGTCAAAAACATAACAGGGTTGACTATGTGTCACAAAACAACAGCAAAATTCTTAAAAGATAAAAGATTATAATCACACAACACTAACAGAATAAAGCTAGTTTTCCTTAATGTATACTTAAATTACTCATGATCCCTAAAGTAGGAAGAACATTTAGGTTAAACGTACAGATCCAGTATCAACGTATTCTTACAGCTTCCAAAGACTGACTGCTGGAATATGAGTGAATCAAAACTGACCATAAAAAAGGACCAGCTCGGGTATTTTTATAGGATTAAAGTCACAATACTGACTTGTTTTTTAAATGTTAACTTTGATCTTATTGAACAATTCTTTGGTGGAACAAGTTGTGCTTAGGACTGCCATCTTGCTGCAAGACCACATTTATCTTAAAATCAAGATCAGAAAAAACAGTCAACCGAATTGTGAATTTATTGAAACGCAAATGAGTCATGATTTTCTGGCCCATATGGAGCAGAATTGATCCAAACCACAATAGTCCATGATTCTACCACCACCACGTTTCCCAGACAGGACAAGGCCGTTGTTGTCCAGCAGGGTTTTTCTATTCTCACGAAACAATGCTTCTCATTGTCACCAACTCATCCTCTCTTGGTCTCATCCAGCTTCAAAACACAGGACCTTTTTCTAAATTACTTTCTGGACTATTCAGCCCAAACAAACAAAGCTACAAATGCTGGGACTGGATCACTTACCTGAAAGCTCGGTTTTGGACAGAGTCGAGTTTCAATGAGTTCTGGTACAAATCCTAAAAAGCTCACAAATATTTATCCCAGAAACTGTGCAAAATTGTGGTTAGTTGTAAAGTTCATCCACCAAAACCCACCCATCCCTCTGTGATTGAACAAACTATAGCACCTTTCTGATGAGGACCTCTACTGCCGCCCCTGGTCCTGTTCTGCACCGTCCACCCCTGAGGGCTTTCGGACTGAGACCTCGGTGCTATCGGTTTGATGCATCGTGTTCTGGACAGAAGAGTCCGGGCCAGGCAGCACCAGCAGAGGGACTGGCTTGCACAGGCTTATTTAAGGACGTCGTAGTCATTTGTGAAATTAGGATAATTAATTGAGGTTACAGGATGAGCATCAGCAAATGTTTGAACAGTGTTACATAATACCACTGCATTATGTGGTCACGCCTCAAAAACTGAACATTTCAACGTGTAAAGAAGAAAATCTGGAAGATTAAAGCAGGAATACAAATGTTAGGCGTGTTCAAACACAACCAGGCTACGAGTGCACAGCAAAGCTGAACCGCCACTGAAGCGGGAGGAGAAGAATACCGCCAAGCATTTGAGCGCGCGGACGATGAGGTTATAAGTTGTGTTTTTCCCTTTAAAAAACAAAACGCACCAAAGTGTTTTCTGAAAGCGTCCCTGCCTGTAATGCAGAAATGCACTAATTAATTCCTGGACTGATTTCCCCTCCCATTCTGATGCAATATCATTTAAGAAATTAGGTCCTCATTTCAAAGTGTGTCACTTCCTTTGTGACCAGTGTAACTCAAGTCTAATGAAGCAGGCTCGGTTACAGACAAGACGCCTGAAATGCACGGGTCAGGCCATCTGGCAGCCGCGACCGACCAGAGGATGATTATTACTACAAAACACAGTAAACTACTAGTACTACTACAGTAAAGCTTCAGCAACGCCTACTGGTTCAATTAAAACTGGTAGTTAACGTCGACGGTGCCAAGACGTTCACGTTGGTTTGGTGGTAACGTCACGTTTCTCCGTTATGAATCTAAATAAACTATGAACAGTAAGTTGTTTAAAAACAATTTCATCTTTGAGGTTTGCGAGCGCAGCATTCATGATGCCTCTTCTGTGGTTTTCGTGTAGTTCATATCCACGTCGGAATTATATCATATTGACAAAAATTATTAACTATATCCTGATATAAATTGGGCCCATGTGGCCCAGCCCTCAGTGCAGTTTGGTTTATATTCAATGCGTGTTTTGTGTGTTCAATACACACACACACACAGAGTTTGTTTCTTCATGACATGTTTTGGTCAAAATACAACCACGGTATTGTTCATCAGCTCTCTTTCACATCATGTTTTTAATAGCAGCTGGGGGTGGAGTCAAGGTCACTCTACCTTCTTTCTCTGAGGAGTACGTCTATATTTCATAAAACTTTGCACTACTCACTTCTGACGTGCAGCATGATATGAAGTTCATAATGACGAAGAGGCAGGATCATACTAATATCTGGGTTGGTGATGTAAAAAAACCTTCTTGTGTGTGTGTTTACCAAAACAAACTGACACGTTTGTAGATTTTTTTTTTTTTGTAACTAGAGTCACACAAACGTGAGAGTTAATGGACACAGAGGCTTTTAGTTTATGTCACAACACGCCCTCTTAAAAAGTGAACAGAGAAAAGGACATCCAAGGTGTAAAATACTCGCTCCATAAAATATCAGCCATGACTACCATTTTTCTACATTTATAAAAATGTAAATGTGTGCTATGTAATTTATTCTTGTACAAGCTCTTTTGCACAATCATGGAAAGATTTGCAGGAATAACTCATCTGCTATCTTACTAAGAGTACCAATATGCTTATGTGTGCGTTCCAGCTTCTCAGTTTGGGTTTGGCCTTCCTTTCCAGTAGGAGCATCCTATGCCACACCCTGCCATTCCCAGCTGCACCCCAATCACCACATCTGCTGCGGTTCTTTAAAACCTTCAGTCCTCTCGGGAAAACAAAGCCGTTTAGAGGATTTTTTACAAGTGAATTTCATGTAGTTCTTGTCTCATGGAGTTCATCCAACAAACGTAAGACTAGAACAGAAACGTGCACAGGCTGATGGTGAAGCGCGCGCACACACACACACACACACACACACACACACACACACACACACACACACACACACACACACACACAGTCAACCAGACAGAGAAGCAACGTTCCTGTTTCAATTATGACAATATAACCTTAAATAAATTCACCCAGACAACAGGAATAAATACATTTCAGTGGCGCACTAGTATTATGGTGCTGGTTATAAGGAATAACGAGGTCAGAAATGACGGTACACCTTTAAGAGGGCCCTCCCTTAGTTGGCAGTTGCCCAGTAACAATGCATCTGCACTGCAGAGCACATACAGGGCTTTTTCTTTTTTTTATATATTTTTTTGTCGTTGTAAACGTTTTCCTATGAGCTGCTTCCTAACTTAACAACTATCCTCCTGCAATGTGACGCAAAACCATAATACTGGACATTGGATGACAAAAAAAAAAAAAAAAAAAATACAGTTTGGTTCGTGTAAACTCCGCCCAGACACATACATGTTTCAGCACCATCCGTGAAGATCCGTGCGTGTGAAACGGCAAAAGCAGGGGCACGAAGGCGACTCTGTACGTGAACAGTCATCACGGTGTCCTCGCACAGGTTACCGTAAATACACAAACACATAAATAAGAGGTCTTACCGGGTAGCTTTGATTCTTTGGCAGCAGAGTTTTGTCCATCGGCAAAACCTTGCGACGACGATATCTGGGCGGATTGAGTCATTGGATCCATTTTAATGGAATTTCAAGTCAACAGTGCAAAGGCGTTGAAATGTCTACACCCTCTACTGAAGACTCGTGTCTCTGCAGTATGAATGTATTGTCTGACTTTTCTTAAATGTTCCCAGTTGTGGGTGTCGAGTCCGCACCGTCCGACCACCGAGAGAAGAACAGAGATGGAGGGAAAGTAGGCAGAGTTAGACGATGGAGGAGGGGTATAACACAGAGACATGTCGGGGGAGATGGGTAAGGTGCGTTCAGGTTCCCTCCGAAGCTCCTCTATCTCACCTTCAAATTGAAACCCTCGATTTCTCAAAGCTTTAATTTCCTTAAGCATACATGCACCTGATTTTCGAACATAAACGTAACACATTAACTAGATTCTTCGTCACACTAGTTATGAGTATAACGCGCAATAATATGTCAATGTTTTGTCGTTTTGTTTCGAACTACAAATATTCGACAGTCCAGAAGGCACCACGAGGAATATTCCTGAACAAAGTCAGATATGACGTATAAAGCTATCACGGTGTCTGCTCTGTTTTTTACTTCGCATATATATATATATATCTATATATATATATATATATATATATATATATATCTCTATCTCTATATCTCTCTATATCTCTCTATATATATATATATATCTAGCTTGACTTTTGACGTGGCGTTATTACGTAATGTTTCATTTGCTCCATTTTCGTCGCAATCTCCTAAAACACAATGCTGTCCCCTACTGGACGTATTTGCGATTAAAATAAAAATTATATTTCCCGGTTCCCTTAGGCGGAAGCCGTTAACTCACCGAAGATCTATAAACTACTGGATGCACTTCTGGCTTTACGTTTGGGTCGAATATCGGGACAATCTTTTGATTTAGGATCGGCTTCATAAGTGGATCGTTGGGAGTGTGTAAAAGGGATGGCTCAGTGGAATTGAACGTCGAAGTAGAAACGTTTTTTGTTGCTTTTTTGGTTTAAGTACAAGGCAAACAGCATCACCCGAAAACAACCAGCTACCAGGCGTAACTGTTTTACGCGCAGTTTAAATATGGTGCTTGACTCCGCCCACTCCGTGCGTCGCCGGCGTGTGCCGGCGTAGTATTGGTGCAGACCTGACGTGGACGCGCACAAGTGACTTTTGAGCAGACTGAGCTGCGCGGTAAAAGAAGAGGGACACAAACAAAACATGTGGCCGGGGTTGTAGACAAATACAGTCAAATACCAGGTACGTGACGGCCCAGCCTCCGGGGAGACCGTCCGCTGGCGGCGGCGGATACGCGGCGTCTGCTGCGACGCACCGAGGTGATTTATTTAAGGAGAAATGTAGATTCATGCGTTATCTGAAAGTGGTGAGTCTGGCTAACTAGCGCCTCGTTAGCCTGTTAGCTGGTTCTGAGCCAACCAGCCGTTATTAATGTTTTACCGCAACCGGGCGGCTCACCGCCACCCGCGGACGGCGTTTACTCAGGAGCCCACCTCTGGACAGAACAACACATTTATTCAGAAAACGGCAGCGCCGAAATAAGAAAAAAAAAAACTTACCCACTAAAGTTAGCCGCTTAGCATATTTTAGCCAACTAGTGTGTAAAATTGACCAGGTGTTGCGTGGCGCTTTTACGTGAGGGTTCCGAGGACGTGCAATATTGTAGATAATGTTAATAAAAGTCACTGTCCTGGAGTGCGCGAGCGTATCTGTGAGAGTGCCCCGCCCACTACTGCTGGGAAGCTGCGCGTTGACTTGCGGATGAAAGATGCCCCCGGGTCACGCGCCGAGCCGAGCCGGGGGCTTTCACGAAGGGGACGCGCGCGTAGCGTTCACAGCGACGGGTGGTCGCAGATGTCGGGAGGGTTCACGCGGACAGCTCTCCATACGAGCGCACGTATGTCGACTGGCACGAGCCTCGCGCATCAGCACGCCAGCAGGCTGAAACTACGCATTTATCAGCATCTCTCTGCTTTTTTGTAGCGAGATGCTCAAACTCAAGAAAAGAAAAGTATTAGAATCGAGATCGTGTTATATGTGTAAATAAAATGTCGAGATTTCTCAGATTTGGCCAATATCAGAGCCTAAACAATACGAACTCTTGTTTTGAAAGTCCAACAGTTTGAAATAAGGTTTTTTTTTTTTTAATGTATTTTAAGATGCATCCACCAGGTCTTACAAATTGCTGAGCTGAATTAAACGATAACATATATGATAACATATGTGGTATCGGTTTGAATGAAACTGACTCGTGACTGACACTTCTGCTGCAGGTGAGGAGACGGCGGCTCGAGTCCTGACTGGCAGCAGGAATCATGGGTTTGCATTCGTCCCAGAAGAAGCACTTTCCTCTGCGAGGTATAGATGGTGTGGTTCAGCTGTTTGATGCTGAGCTCCGTAAGTCCGAGCCAGACCTCGCTCTTCTCTCGCTGGTACTGGGTTTTGTGGAGCACTTCCTGGCTGTGAACCGCGTTGTCCCAGTAAATGTCCCCGGAGTCCGTTTTGAACCTCTGGAGCCAGACTGTCCCACCTCTTGCTTTCCCACAGTGGAGTTGGGCATGATTTCTGCACTGTATGAACGGTTTACAGCCCAGATCCGTGGTGCCGTGGACCTGTCCCAGTATCGGAGGACGGCTTCAGGGTCAAGCAGAGAGCTGGTGAAGAAGGTGTCAGATGTTATCTGGAACAGCCTCAGTCGCTCTTACTTCAAGGACCGGGCTCACATCCAGTCTCTCTTCAGCCTTATCACAGGTACTATATTTCCAGTCAAAAAATTTCTGTGAATCTTTCATACTCGTAATGTTTTTTTCTCGCACAAAAGTGTTTTGCTTTACTCTGTATTTCATGCTCTGGAAATGTGTGCATTAATGTAAAAAAAAACAAAAAAAAATCAGTTATCATGGCATCAGTTAACCCAAGTAATCGTAGAGTATACTGTCAAACCGTAGTTTGTTCTTAAATTGTCGAATAAATTGAAACCAGGTACCAAACTGGACAGCACTGGGGTGGCGTTTGCTGTGGTGGCAGCCTGCCAAGTGTTGGGGCTGAATGATGTTCATCTGGCATTATCGGAAGACCACGCTTGGGTGATATTCAGCAAAAATGGCGAGGAAACGGCGGAGGTTACGTGGCATGGGAAGGGTAACGAAGATCGCCGAGGACAGACGGTCACAGCAGGAGTGAATGAGAAGGTTAGTTTTACCTCCTACGGCCATCAAATTTCAACTGTTATTTATATATTTATATGTGTGTAAATGCGTATAATAGTACACTAATCGTTTTTGTTGTTGTGGTGAACAGAGGGGTCCGTGTTCAAGCCGCTCTAATGTGCAGATATGTCGTTTGTTCGTTCCGTAGAGCTGGTTGTACCTAAAGGGTTCATACATGAAATGTGACAGAAACATGGAAGTGGCCTTCATGGTTTGTGCCATCAATCCCTCTCTTGACCTTCACACCGACAGTTCTGAGCTCCTGCAGCTACAACAGGTGAGCCGCTCCACTGCACCTGTTTTCCTGAGTAAACGATGCAAACGGGCACCGCAGGTTTTAGCGTCGGTGTATATTTATACAGAGAATTCCTCTCAGCCAGGACGAGGTTTGAATGGAGTCTTTTTAAAGGAGAACTGGAAATATAGTCTCTTAATCTGGCTTTATGTTCATAACAGTCAATTTGACTTTTTTTTTAAATAATCACTGCTATGTTAAGATGCAGAGAAAAATAAAATTGAATCCAAGAGTCTGCTGGAGGGGAGTTTTTATGAAGAGGTTATGTCACGTCAGAGACAACGAAGTGCGAAGTTTCCTTTAGTGTTTTATTTGTTGTTAAACAGTTAAACAGAACAGCGACACGGGTGAAAACAAAGGGTGTCTTTCCCACGGCTGAAGTTCCTAATCACTGCGTGGCTTTTTACAGTTATTGTACGACTTTTAACCTGCACATCTACGTTTCAGTCAACTCCTTATTGTGTAAAGAGATATTTTGGCTTAGTAAAGCACTTCTCGTGAACTGGCTCACACGACATTCACGCTCCTTTTTCTAAATTTTCTCTCGGATGAACAGAAACTGCTTTGGTTGCTGTACGATCGAGGTGACCTGAACAGGTAAGCTGGTCCGTGTTCGCTGAATTACTGTCACGCAGTGGCCGGGGCTCTGCCGAGGTTACACTGGTATGCTGGTTCCGATATCCCACCCGGCTGTCTTTACACCAGATATCCAATGGCTATGGGTACTCTAGCAGACCTGGAGGATCAGGATCCAGTACCAGGAAAGGAAAGCCCCCTGAAGATTCATCTTAAGGTACTTCAATCCAAAGGTTTTCCAATTCTCACACTCACAATTAAAGATGTATGAATGAACCCGACTTTACTCTTCCACCAGTGCGTGATTGATAGATATCCAGATCCTCCTTTTGTGGATGTAATTCCCTCCCTGGAATAGTTAACATTCTCCGTTAGTTTTCTTTTATTTTTTTTTAACGGTTGTTACAGTAAACAGTTTTGTCATCTTTGTTTAGTAGCTCCTCGACGTCTTTCTGTCCCCGTAAACTGGGCGTGCACATCGGTAGTAAACCCACAGAAACCGTCTGTAATGCCGTGACGCAGAAACCCCCTCTAACGTTAACAGTCCCACGTCGGGATTAAACGTGATGTTTATACAGTCATGTGATCCACATCTGAATACCTGAACCGTTGTATGAACATGATCACAACATCAAGTTTGTACAATACAGTGTTTGTGCATGTGTGTGTTCATGTCTCTCACTTTTTAAGGCTGTCACTTCAGCACAGAAGTTCTACAACAACGAGCACATCTACCCCTACATGTATCTGGCCGGTTTCCACTACAGACACAAGAACGTGCGGGAGGCTTTGCAGGCCTGGGCCGAGGCAGCTCAAGTCATGCAAGAGTAGGTTCACGCTGAAGGGGCCGGGGGCTGCCCCGTGTACTTATGTGTACTTATGTGTACCTATGTGTCGTCATGTACTCGTCACATGTGTCTCCAGTTCAGGAAAAAAAAATACAGCAGATAACAAGAGAGCAACCTAGAAACTTAAGTTGCGCGGCAGGACGACACTTTGGGACTTAGTTCTTGGATTTAACCTAACAAACCCACCACAGCCGGCTGGCCGCAGGTCTGTCGCGTTTACAGATTTAGTCTGATTTTGTCTCCGTGTCTACTCTGCCAGATGGGCATTTCACGGACGAGAGCAGGCGGATAAACGGTGCAGGCTCTTATTTCCCCCCGTGAACATGGGATGGCAGTACAGCACAGGCTTCCTCCATACATAGACCAGCGACCCAAGCTCTCTTCTCTTCTTTCAGTTTTTTTTTTTTTTTTTTTTTGTTTTTTTAGGTTTGAGAAGTGGTTGGGACTGTTTTGTTTTCTTCGGAGGAACTTTTTAAGGCCTTTATTACAGAACTCCTAGTTTGGAGAAGTGTGTGCGTCGTGATTGACCCGGTATGAGCCCAGTTTGGCGTCCTCTGACTCGCCACCCCCGCGAAACAACACTGTTCAGGAGGTTCGGCTATAAATACCAGAGCCAACTCGGCACACGCATTCCCTCCCCATCCATCAGCTTCCTTTTCCTGCTCTCCCATTGTTCATTTTCTGTTAAACCGACGAAGGGAAATTACTGTTTAATAAAAAATGTTTTCAGTAGAGTCCGGCCACTGCGATATTGGACTTCCTAAGACGGTTGCAGCATAATTCACATCCACAGTTATAATGCAGGTATAGAGTCATTTTCCAGCTGAGCCAGAGGACCTTCACTCAGAAGTCCTCTTATAACCTGATACTGAGATGTTTTGTTTGAATCGTTTTTAATAAACATTTTAAAGGAATGCCCTGCATTTGCAAAAAAGTTCTGGACCTGTGTTCTGCCCACACCCGTAAAATACTAGTCTTTCTCTGGCCCGTTCCTGCAGCTATAACTATTTCCGTGAGGACGAGGAGATCTACAAAGAGTTCTTTGATATTGCGAACGATGTGATCCCGACTCTGCTGAAGGAAACAGCTGCTACCGAGAGTCCTGGTGAGGAAGGAGAGGGTGGAGAAGGGCCGGAGAAGGTGAGCGTTGGAATCGGTGTGTTTGGATTTAAATGCACTTTTCTTTCTTTTGTCAAAGGGTTTTTTTTTTTTAATTCATCATCTTCAGCCTAACTCTGACAAAGGACAAGGTATCATTGAAATCTTCCTATGTCCAGTACCAAAAACAGGTCACTTACATTCAGGTACCAATTCTTTTTTAATATACATACTAGTTTATCTAAATTGGTTTCAGCACACAGAAAATGACTTTAGGCATTAATGGAAATCCGGGTGTAGTGATGGACCGTCGGTCCACCTCGGAGGTCTCCACACTGGCTGCCTGTCCTTCAGAGGTCAGACCTCAAAGTTCTGATGCTGGTCTGTAAAGCTCTGAATGGTGCAGGACCTCCTGACCCAGCATGAACCTTCCAGACCCCTCAGGCCGTCTGGATCCGGTTTGTATCAGTTCCCAGAGTCAGAACCAGACGTGGAGAAGCTTCCTGCAGCTTCTCTGCTCCACATATCTGGAACAAACTCCCAGAAAGTCCAGGAAGGAGAAAAGAACCCAAGAACACTCCAGTCCTGGTTTTCCTTCAGACTCCCAAAGTGGCGTAAAATGACTGATTTAGTACGCTCGCTGCGGTTTACTCCAGCAGTGGAGCGTACGGACACGAGGATGGGGCTCCAGACTGACCGTTGTTCTCTGTCCCAGGAAGTGACAGTGTTGCGCTCTGGAATTGTGTTCCTTTTTTTATTAATCAATGTTGGACCTTTTTAAATGAAAGCCAGTTGAGCATGAAAGTGTTGTTTCGTTTCAACTCAACCCCGTTAAGTACGTCGCACCGTTGTTCTTTTCAGGAGCACGCGAAGCAGGCAGCCTCCCTCTCGGCTCTTCAGGACCCAGAATGCTTTGCCCACCTGCTGCGGTTTTTATGACGGCATCTGCAAGTGGGAGGAGGGTAGTCCCACACCGGTTCTTCATGTCGGCTGGGCCACGTACCTCGTCCAGTCTCTTAGTCGCTTTGATGCTCAGGTAAGGAACGTGGACTCGCTGGTCCTCTGGACGTCACCGATGATTTCCACTAAAGCCGTTTGCAGAGCAGAACTTACCCGTACCGGCGGGTTCCTCTGTGCTTGGTCGTTAAAAAAGCCTTTTGTGGTTTGATTTCAAAGGTGCGTCAGAAGATTTCCATCATCACAAAGAGCCTGATTGCCAGGATGATGATGACCAATCCAGCGACGATCCCCGGGAAGGCGTAGGAGAGGTCCGAGGAGGGAGTCGAAGCTGGAGGACCAGAGCTCTCCTCCGGCTCCTGCTCCCACCTCCCCGTCTGCGCTGCCACCAGCAGCAGCTCAGCCCAAGAAGGTGGGAGAAGGAAGTGCTGGGCATCGCTCCTCCCAGGGTCTCCGGCCTGGAGATAATGAAGGAACACCAAAGTCCCCCAGCCCAGACTCTGCCTCCTCACCGTCCTCCCAGGAGCAAGCATCTCCCTGCCCGGTCGGCCCTGTGGTTGTCTTCCAGAGTGAGAAGATGAAGGGGATGAAGGAGCTGCTGTGTGCAGCCAAGGTGAACTCCAGCGCCATTAAGCTGCAGCTCACTGCCCAGTCGCAGGTTCAGATGAAGAGGCAGAAGAGCACACCAGCAGGGGACTACTCCATGTCCTTCATGAAGCGCCAGCGCAAGTCCCTGTAGCCGTGCTGGCTGCCGTGGGAAACTGGGAATACTGTGAACGACCAGGGACTCAAACGTTTGAATGGAGTTTTCATCCGGATCGACTTTTCTGCTTCTGAACAGTCCCGAGCAGCACATTGGATTGTCCCGCATGTTGAGCTGGGCATCACATATCAAATCAGAAGGAATTATCGTTTCGTTTTGTTTTCATCCTTCGAACGTGTCATTTAGTTGGCAGTCGTCTGCATCCTGATGTGACTTCTCATTGACTTACATGTGAAATCCGAAATGATGCTGAGGAAGGTACAATTAACAGATGTGTAAACTTTGACTCGTACCAATAACAACCTAGTCTCGACTGAAGATTTAGAAGTTATTAATTTAGGATAGTTACCATGTAACATTGTCCACTCTGGGTTATTGACGGCTTCTTTCTTGCTAGCTCTATGTTGCCTTATTTTGTTTATTTTCTACGGTAGATGGCTTTTAGTTTTGACGATGCCCGACGTACGCCTGTTTCTAATGACTCGAAGACCAGAATGACCATGCACTGTTGAGGCAGAGCCACACTAGGTGCTCCTGCTGCATCCTATTTGCTTGATGACTTGTGGTTCTCATTTTTGTATCTGCAAGTAATAAAACCCAACTGAAACGGAGGCTGCGAGGTCTGACGATGTGGCAGCGGGTTCACAGTGTCACAGGACATAACCGGGGTCCAGTGGGAGGTGCGAGGAGGCTGCGAGGTCTGACGATGTGGCAGCGGGTTCACAGTGTCACAGGACATAACCGGGGTCCAGTGGGAGGTGCGAGGAGGCTGCGAGGACGTTGGTCCTCCAGCGAAACGGGAAGAACAGGTGATGGACACCTGTCCTGGCAGTCCCCAGGTGCCCCGCTGGTGTAGGGGCGTGGCTACGAGAAGATGACAAAGATTCAGAAGATAAACGCCAATTCTGAACCATCAACAGAAGTCCAGTAAGTGGGAAGGAGATGTAGGAGCAACCATCGTGGTGGAGTGGGCGGCATGCGTGAGTGGCTGACGTCCAGAGACGATGCACCTGTTTCCTGTCCACCTACTTTGAATAAAGGTGCCAAAAAATCTTAAAAACAAAGAGCAGCTGGCCGTGGAGACTGGGCGAGGGTGGGATTATATAAAGGTAAATAATATGATGGACGGAGGAGTTGGGGGCTCAGGTTGACTGGTGGTCGTCCACGTCACCGTCACGTATGAATGAAATCTGAGAAAAGTCTGAGTTTTCCAGCTTCCACAAGCCCCAAAGTGCAGTACAATCCTCCAAAAAAAGACGTATTATAATATAAACTTGCTTTTACGAACACAAAGGCTGCTGCCATACATACGCTGAAGGTCAAACTAGAGTCAAGGTCATGATGAGAAACGGGGGAGAACGGTGACTGCTGCAGGAGTGGCGGGGAGCAGCAGAGTTGGTGGCCCCAGTAAAGCCCGGTAAGCCCTGGCTGGCCGGTTTAAAATAAATAAAAGACTGCAATAAAGATTTTGACCCAAACTAGGAAGAGATTAGCTCCCTTATGGCCCAAACTTCAGAGAAACGGGTTGTTCAGACACCAGTGTGGCTGGATCGAAGCCGCTTAGATGAGCAGAAAAAGTGTATAAAGGATGGTTGTCGACGCTCGTTTCAGTTGTTTCTGCAGGGCCGGTCGCCTCTTTGCTCCGGTAATGAGGAATAAAGATTCTACGGACTCAACTTGAACATCTTCTCTGTTTCGTTTGCCAAACTCTGTGGTAGTTTTTTTCATTTTTGAGGAAGATCAAAGAACTACTTGACTGGTGGCTTAGAATGGCGCTGGTCACCGCCGTTTCAAGAAAATCCCTTGAAGGAGGCAGATCTGAGAAACACGGCACGGCTCTGGTCACAGATGAACAGCGTTGATGGCCAACATTGCAATCGGTCCGGGTTTGTGTACCACTTTCAAAAGCACAGAAGCAACAGTTCATGAACAGATTAAACGGCCAAGTAGGAACATTCAAGCATTGCATCGTATTTAATGAGCACTAAAATCCTGTCTGACCAGGCCAACTTGCTGTGCGGAGTACCCCAGGGCTCAGGTTTGGGCCCGGTTTTGTTCCTTTTATATGTCCTTCCCTTAGGAAAGTTAATCCAGGAGTATGAGGGTGTCTCTTACCACCCGTTTGCAGGTAATATCCAGCTGTATTGTTCTGTTAAGGTCCCTGAAACCCAGAAATGGAGCTGTTTATTGAACTTTCGAGGAGCAAACTTGCTGCAGCCAAATTCAGATAAAACTGAAGTGCTGGTGATCGCCCCCGATGACGCCGTTCCGGGGATCAACCAGCGCTTGGGCGATCTTAGCTTGAGCACTAAATCAAGCCTCAGAAATCTAGGCGTTATCTTTGATGAGGGGGCAGCACGGTGGCTTAGTGGTTAGCACTGTTGCCTCACAGCAAGAAGGTTCCCGGTTCAATTCCCGGCCCGGTGGGTCTTTCTGTGTGGAGTTTGCATGTTCTCCCCGTGCTTGCGTGGGTTTCCTCCGGGTACTCCGGCTTCCTCCCACAGTCCAAAAACATGCAGCGTAGGTTAATTGATCTTCCTAAAATTCTCCCTAGGTGTGAATGTGAGTGTGATTGGTTGTTTGTCTTCTATGTGGCCCTGGATAGACTGGCGACCTGTCCAGGGTGTACCCCTGCCTTTCGCCTGATATGCGTCGGGATAGGCTCCGACAGACCCCCGTGACCCGGAAACGGATAAAGCGGGTACAGATAATGGCTGGATGGATCTTTGATGAGGAAATGTCATTAGAGCATCCTTGTAAACAGCTGACAGGAAATATTTTCCTTCAGTAGTGAACTATCTCCAAACTGGATCTGGAGCTGGTTGTCCAGGCCTTTGTGTCTTCTCCTTGTGTTTTCTCCTTGAGTAAAAGAGAGCAGGTTCAGACTCCGCTGCCAGGTTGGTGTCTGACACCAACAGGACTCACTCCGGTTCTGGAAGTCCTTCGGTGACATGCAGGAACTTATCCTGGACTCCACAAACACTCTGCCCAACTTTCAGACCAAAGGAGGTGGGGTTAAGGTGCTTTTAACAACCAAGTCCAAACTGGGCCTGTTTATTGTAAAGGAGCAGTTGTGCTCTCAGTATTTTGAGCCGTCAGCTGTGGGTTTTCATCCGTGTTGTCCACAGAGTTCACCTGCATTTACCTGCCGATGCGCGTCATCGGCTCAGTTGTTGCCAGGCACCAAAAAAAAAAATGCCACTGCATCCACGGAGATCTCTAAGCGTTTCGATACACCCCTCTCCTTCTACACAACTTTATAGCAGTTTTTGAGTAGTTTTATGTTATTTTTTTGACTATTTTTTTTATTTCTAGCAGCGGGAACTGCTGTTGCGCATGCGCGCCTCTTGGAGCGGCTTGCAGAAGCTGCGGCGTGCCAGAGACGTCGGCTCGTGCGTCTGTTACTCCTGTCAATTAACCGCCGCCTGTCTCTTCCTGAATGATCGATATTCTAGCATTTATCCAACCCAGCTCCAATCAGTTTGCAATAACCAGCCAGTCAGCAGCAACCTTCTTTTTTTTTTGTTTTGCTCCTAAAACGACCGGGATGTGTGAGTAGGAAGCCCTCCGAGCTCCCCACAGCTCCCAGAGGTGTCTCCAAACATGGACAGGATAGGAGTTTCTTTTCTGGACCCTCTGGATGACTACGAGTTAATTCACCGGATCGGGTGCGGAACCTATGGAGACGTGTTTAAGGTAAGTGGAAACTGTCCTCCTCAGTTTTCACTGCGGCACCTTTGGGAGGAAAAACAAAAGGCGCATTTCTGTTCCTGTTGGTTCGGGAACGCAGAGTCCGGTTCTTCTCCTCGGGATCAAGGTGAACCTGGATCTGAACAAGTGTCTGACAGGTTTACTCCAGGAGCCGGTTGCTGCCGGTGGTAGTTGTGTTGAGTTTCCTACAGGGGACTGAACCAAAAACCTCCCTTGAAAAAGTGTTTTGTCTTCGCGCAATGAACGTCTTTGTTAATAAGATGGATTACAAACTTGTGCAAATTAGGCCTACATATAAATATAAATTTCCTCTCTCCAGAATGAGAGATGCATTGCATATCTCTCTGATGAGTATTTTAGGGGCGGCAGGACGCAAACATCCTGTTCTGTCAGCACGTCGCTTTGTGCATCCTGCAGAAGCAAGAATTCATATTGTTCCTTTTTTACTTCTTTGTCCTTTAAGGTGAAAAGTGAGAAGTTGTTAACGCTTCTGTTGCTGTAGATGGCATCAAGCAAGCCTAAATAAACATAAGCTTGAAGTCTGTGTTTTATGTATGTCAAAGACAAAAACCTGAAACTATTAGATGAGATAAGCTGTCTCTCGGTGGTGCCCTTTATTTTCTTTTTTGTAGCTCTCAGGTTTAAAGAAAGAGAAAGCGCAACCTCCAGATGTTGCAGGAGGAGGGCAGCTGCAGGATGCCACACTGGTGCAAATCGATTACCTTCTCTGTCATTATGAATCATGGTGGCAGCGGTTATGAAATGATTTCACAGAAACAGTCTTATGTCAGAAGAAAACACACAAGCAAAATTGGGGAGTTGAGCGTCTGTTGCAGCTCCAGACGTGTCATTAAGCCGGACAGAGGAGCCTGAATGATGGTTTTGGACAGCAAAGGTTAGAGTTAAAAAGGCTGAAATATGACATTATTGCAAAATGCTGGTGATATCAAAGAAAACAACTGCTTTTGCTGTAGTTATGGAAAATAAATAAAAGAAAATAGAAAAAATAGAAGAAAATAGGAGAAAATGGAGCACTTGCTGAGGACTTTCAGTTGTAGGTTTCTTTGTAAGTGCATCTCGAGCAGTCTTTCACCAGCAGACTTACAGTTTGTCAACGGAAGTGATGTGTTTTCACATTATGTTCTGTGGTTCACTCACCATAAGAGTACATTTAGGTGGGTTTGTCAATCTGTGCAGGACCTTTTGTGGACTAAGTTTGAATCAGCGCAGCATGACCTCAACTGAACTGTTGTTTCTCTTTTTTCTGATGATCAAGCTGCTTGTTGCTTCTGCTGGTTTAACTTTTATACATTTTAATTTAGGAGAATTCAGGATAATAATTCTGGTAATAAAGAAGAGTATCTTGTATCTTTAACCACAAGGTTACATAACAAAGAGTTAGAGTTCAGTGACATCAGGTCACACGTTGACGAATGTCCAAATTGGACACTGGCGTATCAGAAGATCAAAAGTCACATGACTGAATTACTGACGGGATTAAATTGATCTCGTGACCTCGGTAATTGACTTTTTACAAATTGCAGACCTGGCGCGCTCGGACAGGATCAACGTTTAACTACCGCAGGCCCACAGATAATTTGAATCTCTTCATCGTGTCTGTTCGTACAACCAGAGCAGCGCGGTCACGTCCAGATCAGTCCGCAGCTGCAGCCACAGTTGTAGTCGTCTGACTCCGACATTCTGCACCATCTTTGTGTTACGGTAACATTTGGACACATTGCAGCCTGTGTCTCAGCTGTGAATGGGAGCTGCGTTACATACAGTAAGGGACAATAGCTTATTATCAGCTCCCACTTCTGCTGTTGGTGGGTTTGGTGGAGCTCCAACTGCAGAAGGCTGGGGTGAAACCTCTGGACATGTGGCTGTGTGGGCTGTTAATGGACCATCATTATTCTACTGTTAGTCAGTGGAAACTTGGCTCAAAGCGCATGTGCAATCCTGAACCATGTCATTCTCTGCTGCTCCTTGCTGGTCAATAAAGACACTGTTTCACAACACGTAACCTGACACGTGTTTATGTGCAGAAATATCCTTCAATCTGATTTGACCTGCATTTGTAATGCATTTGTTGGCATCTAGTGGCAAAGTTGCAGACTGAGACCAACTGAAAACTTCCCACCACCGCTTTCATTTAAACGTTTGGCTGAAGTACTCAAAGTAATGAGTATGTACTGTCTTTTAAATAAAACGAGTGAACAATAAACAAGCTTCAGTTATGTTTATGAGTTTGCATTCATGAATAAGAGGCAGTTCTTACCGCCCTTGTTGCATATGCATTCACTAAGAAAAGATTGGTTCATTACAGAAAGATTACTGTCTGCAAACGTCGTTCATCATTTCGAGCTCACGAGTTGTTTGGGTGCCTGATCAAAATGCAGTTAAAGGTTCCTCTTCCTCCCCCAGTGTGTATGTAACCAAAACTGGGTGTTATTTCAGGCCCGTGTGTCTAAAAACTCTCAGAGACGTTACTATCATTGTGGTCACAGGAAGCTCTGAAGTTGAGCAGGAAAGAAAACAGGAAGTGAACACAGGCAGGCTGCAGGTTGTGCTGAGGCAAACTGCTCACTTGATTGGCTGCTGACTTGTTTGTTGTAGATGCCCAGAATGAAAATCAATTTATCTGACGTCAGTGCGTCTGTGAATGGAGTTGACTGATGCTCTCAGGAAGGATCGAGGATGTTGGACACGTAGTATGACTGACTGGAAATAACATCCAGCAGTACCGAGTCTTATCATCTATTGTCTAGTAACACAATTGTCAGACCACGTCTGTTCCACGTGAGATTTCAACGTGTGGTGAAATAGCCTCCGTCCACTTTTAAAACCTCACTGGTTTGGATATGAAGGTCATTCTGTCAGAAGAAAGCATAAACCTTTGAAACCTCCACCGTCGAGGAACGTTTGTTGAAGAGTAAGCAGCGGCGGTCAGGACTTCGTACCTTGTTTAGAACGATGTGGTTTTGACAGGTGGTTCTGACTGCACCGCTGGACCATCTGGTTCACATCCTGTCTGTGTGCAGACTCGTCACCACGCTGAGTCAGTCCAGTGACATCTGCATACTTTCGTCTCTTAAGACGTCTTCCTACTGAACGTTTGACAGATTAAGCGTATTCAAAAAAATAAAATAAAAATAAAGAGTGCAGCTTCGCCAAGAAACCCAACAGAGTCCATTCAATCTTCACTTTGATCCAAGGCCCCGCCCACAGCGATCCCTAGGTAGGTGACGGTGAATGCTGTGGGCGGGGCCTCACTTTTGGGAGCTCTAGGAAACACAAGGGACCCTTCGGTCTGAGAGGGAAATGCTTGGTTGGGATGGTATCTAGTTCTCCGAGGTACGAAAGACCTCGGCCCATAAAAGCTTTGCACGTAAAAATAAAACTGGGTGTAATAGGTATCTGATGAAGGACAGTTGGGTGAATATGATCGGATTCTTTTTGAGCCACTGTGTTAAAACAATGTGGATGTCCAGACCTTTGTGCATTTCTGCACTTCAGCGCGGGAGGTCCGAAGTGACCCAGTGATGCACCTGTGTCCTCTTTGCGTCCTGTCAGCTGTTCTGTCAGCTGTTCTGTCAGCTGTTCTGTCAGCTGTTCCTTTGTTGTTTTTGTTTTTCATTGCAGGCCCGCAACATCAGGACATCTGAACTGGCTGCTATCAAGATTGTCAAACTAGACCCTGGTATGACGAGTCTTCTTTTTTTTCCTCCTTTTCACAACATATGGCTACGACTTTGCGACATATATTTCCGTGCTTTCACCACCAGCCGTGCTCCTCCAGCACCACCTGATTCATCTAAATTACAGTTTTTGATTCTAACTACCACAATAAGCATGTGCATCTTCACGGAAGAACCTTCTGAATTCGATTTCGCTGATGGACAAAGCCAGCAGAGTTCAACCCTATCATTTACCGGCCTGTAATTTAGTATAATTTGTCTGAACTCTGATTTGTGTTTAACATGAGACTGTCGGGAATAAACACTCACTTACATGTCTTTCTGCAAAGGTGATGACATCACGTCCATCCAGCAGGAGATTACCATGATGAAGGAGTGCAAGCACAAGAACATTGTGGCGTACTTCGGCAGCTACCACAGGTGCGTTTTCACCCGTCTGCCTAAACGTTGCAGCAAGATTCCTTTATCTTATTCCCAGCTCTGTGTGCCTCTGTGCAGGAATACCAAGCTGTGGATATGCATGGAGTACTGCGGTGGAGGCTCACTTCAGGACATTTATCAGGGTACTAACATTAATAAATGTCATTTTTCTATTGCTTCTGCCTTTTATATGCGTCTTTGCACACTTATTTTACTGTTATTATATTTTAGACGGTGAATTTACTTTACACACATATGTCAAACAACAAACATGTCAGGGATATATTGATCGTAAAGTGTCTATTATTGCCAGTTATCGCAGAGTCCAGTGCTGTTATTTGTAAAGTTGTTGAGATCTTGAGATACAAATGAAACTGTCGTTTGCAGTGACGGGTCCATTAAAAGAGAAGCAGATAGCGTTTGTGTGCAGGGAAACCCTCCAGGTGAGACACATTGTTGACTAAATGAACCATGTAAAGATTATTAATTGTCCTTTGCAGTTTGACGGGGTCGTAAATCAGTGTCGGGTCTACTTTGTGCGCCACATTTTTAATGTCATCATACATAAAGCACTTAAAAGATCGTTAGGACTACGGGGACTTCAGCTGTGGCTTTGTGAATCTTATCTTCGGCCTGTTCAGTGCTTGAGGCCCTTTTTTGTAACATTGATAAAATAATCGTTTTTCCCAGAGCCCAGCTCACTTACGCTCCGTCTTGTCTTCCAGGGTTTGTATCACCTGCACGAAACTGGAAAAATGCACCGAGACATAAAGGTAACGTTTTTCAAAGCTTCTGAAGCTGTTGCTGCATTGGTGATAATTCCTGGTGTACGTTTGGTCGTCCTGTGACCGCGACCTGAGATGTGTGTGTGCGTTCCAGGGAGCCAACATCCTTTTGACGGAGAGAGGAGATGTGAAACTGGGTTAGTGGAGATCTGTGCTCATTAAATCAACACACACACACACACACAAACGTACCCATTTAAGCGCCCACATGCCAGCAAATTGCTTGAAGCTTGAAAAGGCCATCGACGCTGGATTTCAGCTTTCAGTGAAGTTGTTTGTCTCGTCTTCGTCCAGCTGACTTTGGAGTGGCAGTAGAGATCAGTGCCTCGGTGGCCAAGAGGAAGTCTTTCATTGGAACTCCATATTGGTAAGAGTGAGGAGCATTTCTCACCCGCCTCCCTCTGCACACATGGTGCAGGTTTTTATGTATATATATGTAATCGGTCCAGGATGGCTCCAGAGGTGGCTGCAGTGGAAAAGAAAGGTGGCTACAACCATTTGTGTGACATATGGGCCGTTGGGATCACGGCCATTGAGTTGGCTGAGCTTCAGCCACCAATGTTTGACCTCCACCCGATGAGGTGAGTCACCAGACTTCTTCTGTGGCTGGTTTCGTTGTATTATGCACATTCAGGGATGTAAATATGAAGCTATGTTACAACCCAGTGACTAAAAAATGTTTCAGAGCTTTGATGCTGATGTCAAAGAGCAGTTTCCAGCCTCCAAGACTGAAAGATAAAACTAAGTGGTGAGTTTCCGGTAACTCTGCTCCTTCAAAATCACCATATCTTACCGTATCTTACCGTACAGTAATCACACGTGTGTTTCTTTTCGGTTTTAGATGCTTTCATTGTTTTCCTCTCTCTTTCTTTTATCCTGCTTCCTCTGCAGGTCTGCAGGGCTCCAAAGCTTTGTGAAGATGGCGCTGATTAAAAACCCCCGCAAAAGGCCCTCAGCAGAAACGCTGCTGCAGGTCAGCTGGCCCGTGATGTTTGTACTGATTTACAGAACTTTGTCTCGGTACCCGTCTTAATTTAGACCGTATTCAGCGCACGCGTCATTCATAAGTTAATTTGTCTAATGCTGTTTTTCACCTTTACGTGGAGATGAAAGGTCGACAGAGATAGTATATTTATAGTATATTTAAACTAGAAGCTTTTAAGTAGAATAATAAAAGTTTCTTTATTAAAAATATTTTTCGTAATATTTCTGGAAACATGAAACAGGTTTGCTGAATAAAATGTTTAGGTAATCTTTTCAGGTCCCTTAAAGGCACACTATGTAACACCACCATTCCAGACCAAATGGGGGCGTCGCAGCTGCAACGTTCCTGAGCACATCAATTGAACAGTAACATCCTTGCTCCACGCCTCGTTGTTGACTACTGGGATTGTAGGTTCCTAGGTGCCTGTGAGCTGTGAAGGCCACAGCTCCAAACTACCAGCCAAAGGCCTGTCTCCTCCACCACGTGTCTGAAGAAGCCGTCTGGTTGCCAGGAAACGGCATCTACAGTTTGTCTGGCTACAGCACTGCAACAGAGTGACCTGCAAACGTTCCGAGCCGCGGCGAAGCCGAACGAGGGACCGGTGCTTCTTTCTCTCGTACCGTCCTACTAACCCACACAGACTCATGGCCATAAGGCCTCAGATTTCCTTTGTTCTTGCAGGGTTTCCCCATTGTTCTTCACGTGAGACCCCATGACCGCGTGACTTCGTCGATGCCTTGCTCTACCTCATGTGTTTACGGTCTTGATATGTGCCTTGCCTTTCCAGCATCCGTTCGTGACACAGCTGCTCACCCGTAACCTCGTGATTGAGCTGCTCGACATGGCCAATAACCCTGAGCTCCTCAACTCTCTCGCGCACAGCCTCGATGACAACGAGATGGAGGTCAGTAACGCACACTATTTTTCGACTGAGTCGCAGCTCCGGTGCGAGGCCTCGTTTTAGTGGCCAACACAACTCGCGTGTAGTGTTCAAAGGACGCGTTAACAAGATGCTCAAGCAGGCCGAGTGTCTCAGAGCGGCGGCTCTGCTCTCCCCTCCGCCGTCCCTTTAACGGAACTTCTGGAGACTTTCCCAAAGACCGAGTCACCCTTTGGAGGACGTTTGTTTCTGCTTCAGAATTAGCCGCTTTCACATTAGGCATCGTTCAGATGTTTTGATGCGTATCTCCATGACGAGCCGTGGAACTACCTCCCAGCTGGAGTCCGTGACCACTGTTCAGCCTTAATGGGCCTCGCTCATCAAATCTGTGCACATATGTGCATACATATGTGCACATACATCATCTTCTTAATCAAAAAAGGAGCGAGAGCCCCTTCAGCAATCAACCCTCTTGTGTAGAGAAGGTTGTCCAATTTTTATTTTTGTGTTTGAACATCAAATTCAAAGTGAGTTTTATAAAAAAAAGTAATGAAATTTTTCATTTTCATTTTCTGCATCTGATTTCTGTTTACGGTTTTATTTATCTGTATATTTAAATGCATTGCAATTGAATCTGTTCGGTTGTAGATTTAATGTGCTGTTATTTGTATATAAAATATATAAATGCGGTTTTAGTGGCATTTTTTTGTAATACAAATATTCCTTTTGTCAGGTCGGAGAAGTGGCTCCAGACAAGATTCAATCAGCAGGAAAACATCTGCCTGTGGAGAGGACCCAATCTGAAAAACAATGTGAGGAGATGAGCCCCTCCCTCCTAGCACGCACGCACGCACGCACGCACGCACGCACGCACGCACGCACGCACGCACGCACGCACGCACGCACGCACGGTCTTGCTTGTCCCCCTTCCCGTGGGTTCACCACCTGTGGGAGGGGCTGCAGGGGAGGGGTCGGATGCAGTGTGAGCTTGGTTAGTGGCCACAGGCGGGACCTTGGTGGTCCGATCCTCGGCTCCAGGGACATGGAAGGAGCCTGTGCTGCTCCACGAGGTTGAGAAGTTCCAGCTAGATACAGTCAGACTCAGCTGGACGCCTGGCTTGGGCTCCTGAACCAGTCTCCTTTAGAGGGGTTGGACTCTGGAGGTGAGAGGCGCCGTGCAGGGGTGGGCATAGTTACTGCCCCCGGCTCAGTGTCTGTACATTGGAGTCCATCATGTAGCCTGGTCCTGGATAAACTGAAGGACAACAAGTGTGTAGGTTTGTGTGACTGGGTGCATAAGAAGTGCATCATGGATGTTTTGTGTAGAACCTGAATGAGGTTCATAAGGTCCTAAGTGCTAGACCATTTCTCTCAAACATGAAACTAGATGTGACCGCTGTGCTTGTGACTGCGTGGATGCGTGTGAAAACATACAGCGTGTCGGCGGCACTGGCTGAAGAGTGGCTTCATTGTCCAGCAGGACTCCGAGGATTCAGTGGTGTAATCTCCATAATATGATCGAGGACAAAAGCCTGACAGTTCCCGTTAACGGCCGCCTTGTATCGTAACTCCTATATAAACATGTGGGACGAGGACTGCGTCAGAGGATGGCACTGAAAAGATGGCTGGAGTGTGACAGACGGAGGTTCTTGTGTGCACTAATCTGAGTGACGTCATACCGTGCTGGTGCTACTGGGCTTCTGCGGTTCAGGAGGTTCATGTGGTTCAGGTGGTTCATGTGGTTCAGGAGGTTCATGTGGTTCAGGTGGTTCATGTGGTTCAGGTGGTTCATGTGGTTCAGGTGGTTCATGTGGTTCAGGCGGTTCAGGTGGTTCAGGAGGTTCAGGTGGTTCATGTGGTTCAGGAGGTTCAGGTGGTTCAGGTGGTTCATGTGGTTCAGGTGGTTCAGGTGGTTCAGGAGGTTCAGGTGGTTCATGTGGTTCAGGAGGTTCATGTGGTTCAGGTGGTTCATGTGGTTCAGGTGGTTCATGTGGTTCAGGTGGTTCATGTGGTTCAGGTGGTTCAGGTGGTTCATGTGGTTCAGGTGGTTCAGGTGGTTCAGGAGGTTCAGGTGGTTCATGTGGTTCAGGAGGTTCAGGTGGTTCAGGAGGTTCAGGTGGTTCATGTGGTTCAGGAGGTTCATGTGGTTCAGGTGGTTCATGTGGTTCAGGTGGTTCATGTGGTTCAGGTGGTTCATGTGGTTCAGGCGGTTCAGGTGGTTCATGTGGTTCAGGTGGTTCATGTGGTTCAGGAGGTTCAGGTGGTTCAGGAGGTTCAGGAGGTTCAGGTGGTTCAGGAGGTTCAGGAGGTTCAGGAGGTTCAGGTGGTTCAGGTGGTTCAGGTGGTTCAGGAGGTTCAGGAGGTTCAGGAGGTTCAGGTGGTTCAGGAGGTTCAGGAGGTTCAGGTGGTTCATGTGGTTCAGGTGGTTCATGTGGTTCAGGTGGTTCATGTGGTTCAGGCGGTTCAGGTGGTTCATGTGGTTCAGGTGGTTCATGTGGTTCAGGAGGTTCAGGTGGTTCAGGAGGTTCAGGAGGTTCAGGAGGTTCAGGTGGTTCAGGTGGTTCAGGAGGTTCAGGAGGTTCAGGAGGTTCAGGTGGTTCAGGTGGTTCAGGTGGTTCAGGAGGTTCAGGAGGTTCAGGAGGTTCAGGAGGTTCAGGTGGTTCAGGTGGTTCAGGAGGTTCAGGAGGTTCAGGTGGTTCAGGAGGTTCAGGAGGTTCAGGAGGTTCAGGAGGTTCAGGTGGTTCAGGAGGTTCAGGAGGTTCAGGAGGTTCAGGTGGTTCAGGAGGTTCAGGTGGTTCAGGTGGTTGAGGAGGTTCAGGAGGTTCAGGTGGTTCAGGAGGTTCAGGTGGTTCAGGAGGTTCAGGTGTAACTGACTGGTCTCCCAGTTTTAAACGTGCCCACACACACACATGCGTATTGGTTGCTCCTTCACGTCTGAGAAGTCGTCTCCCTGAACCAAGGAGCCTGAGCGGAGCATCAAATTACAGCTGAGGGAAAGAGAAATGCAACTGCTTTTGTTGACTTTACCAGAATAACGCCGTTCAGACCGCATGCAAGATTCATGCAAAATAAATGGCATGTTACATCTGTCTGAGTACCCGAGTAGCAACCGGGACTTTCCAGACCTTCAACAGTCACTGCGCTCACGACTGGATGAAGATCAACAGCCTGGACTTGCAGCGCAGTTTACATAACATCCTTTTAGTGCTGCAGCGGGTGAAACTGCTTCGGCTCTTCACTTCTGCAATTTCTTAAGCTGCCTTTGACACGGGGGCAACAAGTACCGAAGCGCTGAGGAGCGTGTGTTTGCTGTAAACGGTGTTTCCTGCTCATTACCTAAAGACACTTCTGGGTTCGTTGTGGTTATCAATAAACAATCCCCTCGAAGTTTTTTGATTAACTTTAGGATAATGCAGCTTAACCACCACATGCTGAAAATGTCTGCATTTCCACAAAGCTTTAGTAGTATTTTAGTTTAACGCTGTGAAACAAACGACGGCTATAAAGTTATGTCACGTTGACTGGATCTCTGGTTTCATCTTTGATTTCTTTCGTTAGTCGGTTTAGGAGCTTTCTTTCCTTCTTTTCTCTTCATGTCTTGACTTTAATCATTGATGTCTTCTCTCTGCAGTCGATCAGCTAAAGTTTGGGCCGCCACTGAGAAAGGTCACGGAGCCCTACCCTGACTTCGTAAGGCCTTTTATTTATGTGACGGTCCTCTGATCCGATGACATGCGTGAACCTAACTCGAGGTCGCCGTTTGGCTTCTGCTGTCACCAGGGTTCCTACGATGATGACTGGAGTCTGTCTGGAGATGAAGACAGCTCACAGTAAGATTTACCCATGTTTTCTAATTATATGTTACCTTTAATTTCTGCAGAAATTAAAATCCCGTGTAGTCGGTTGTTGCACTGGTCAAATACATTTACTTTAAACAAATTCAACAAAGTGTAAAGTGTTTATTTAGTTTACCAGGCAGAGATCCGTGTACCGCCGAGAAAACGGGCTGCGCATGTATCAATGGATTTTGTCCTAGTTGGACAAACCTTCTAAAGTCGAATATATTTATGTATATAATATGCATTTTAATCTTGCAGCAGATATGTAGTTTAATCGTGACGGACCTAGATGAAGTGTTACTGAATCCACACCAGCAGACTACTCCGAGCAGGTGGAGTAAACTCAGCTTGGATACTTCAAGGATCAGTGCGTCTTGCGTATTTTAAAGCCCTTTAAAAAAAAAAACAAACGCTTTTCTTAACATGTGGGTGGTGACGTTATATAATCCGAACTGCCGTCGGGCTATGGCCACACTAAAGACATGTCTGAAGACGTCTTTATTGTTATTTCTGGGCATTTATTTCTACATTAGACGTTGTTAGTATCTACTTGTGTGGCACGATAATACTGAGTTTATTTGATAAGGATGAACTTATGCACAGCTGCACATCTGGTGTTTAAAATGAGACCGATTTAGCATTAAATACTTCGACGCTACTCTGGTCATCGGTGAGAAGTACGGGCGGTCTAGGCGTCGGTCTGGGGCCAGAAGAGGAAGACCTTTGGTTTGTTCCCTCCCGTTGTCATGGGCCATCCAGGCCCATAGTCACATAAACACCAGGGGTCTTCCTGTTGCAGGAGCCTGTTGGAATGTGTGGAGCAAGCTCTGCAGATGAGGTAGGCCACATCCGCCCACTCGAGCTTCCCCTAACAGCAGTGTGTCCCAGTCCCACGTAAATTCACCTGAAACAAGCCTCTTGTCTCTGACATTACCATGTTGTGTTTAGTGAGCTCCAGCAGTATCTCTGACTTACCGCTGGGTTTGTGTTTACTTCCCCCTTATTACATCCTCAAACCTGAATTGGGCCAGATTTGATCGAACACAAACCCACTGGTTCTCAGCTTCGGGGGCTTCCTTGTGTGCTTACCTGTGGTGTTTCCTTTATGTTCTTCATGTGCTGCTATCACCCTGTCCTCAGCAGCTGCAGCGTCGTCTCTGTTGTCCAGCTTGATGTCATGACAGATCTGGAAGTCACCTGATGATGCCCTCATCACATTATCAGGAAAATGACCAGAGTATTGTTGCTCTTTCTTTTAGGAGTTTGACAATCAAGAGAGCGCCATCTGCTGATGTGAGTATTAACTGTACTAAAATCGTTTTTATTTTTATTGTTATGTTTGTATAGAACCGCTCTAGGTCCGGCCTGCCCCGGGAGAACCTCAGGAGCCGCGACAGG
The DNA here is from genome assembly GCA_014839995.1 of Xenentodon cancila. Taxonomy (NCBI): domain Eukaryota; kingdom Metazoa; phylum Chordata; class Actinopteri; order Beloniformes; family Belonidae; genus Xenentodon; species Xenentodon cancila. The sequence continues at coordinate 3,039,180 of CM026212.1, read as the reverse complement.
CGACCGCAGAAGGCGAGTAACTGTATGTTTGTGTTCTTCAGGGCGGCAGGAAGAGTGCTTTGTTCAGTTCTTCTGCAGCCTCGTTGCCAGCCTTCAGCTCTTTAACTCCTAACGTCGAGGAGACGGACCTCACAGCGAGACCGAGCTGCACGCTTGGCCCCGACTCCGCCGTCATGGCTGAATCCGGCTCCACCGCAGGTGCAAACTTATTATTTCTTTACACAGACGTACGTGTGCACACAGCCACGAGGCTTGCACTGATTGATTTCTTTTTTTGCGTGTAAATTGATTCCACACAGTCTTGGCCCGCTGCTCAGCCGAACAAGACATCAGGAAGCGCTGTACTGATCCCAATGACCCGTGCCTGTACGTGGACGACGCTGCAACAGCAGAAAGGAGGACGGTCACCACGGTGTCCTCGCCCAAACCAGAGGCACCGCTCTCCCCTGAATGGAGTACTCTGAGGAGGAAGACGGAGGATTCTGTGAGTCCACTTGATTCCTGCTTCCCGCCATCGCGGTCATTTTCTAACCTAATAACTCTCTAACCCTTAAAAAGACAGATTATTCAAGATGTTAGTCTGTGATGCCTTTGTTTTACAGTTTGTGTTATGTTTCACTCCCGTTGTTTTGTTTTGTGTAACATGTTTAATTTCTAGAGAGCTGATTGTCATGGACTTCCTCCCACCCCTCAAGTCCATGTAAGTGTTTAACAGCATGCGACTGGCAATAAAACGGCAAAGCCCTCGCGACTAACTGGATGTGCTCCTTAACTTGGGCTCTAGTGATGTTTTAATGCCTCCTCGACTCCGTTTTCTTTGTTTATATTACGTTTCCCAGTCTGATCAGTTTGGTAGGTCTACGGGTATGACCGAGTGTTGTTTTTCTTCTCTAGGAAGGTTTCTAGCGAAGTGAAATGACCCAGAAGACTCTTTGGACACTTCTGGGTCATTTCACTGTGACCCTGGAAAACGATGACATTCCTTCCTTCATCATCCTTTAACAACTGGGTCATATTATGTCCCACATGTGTGTTTTTATGTAGTTTCCTTTCAGGGAGTATTTTTGAACTGAAATGAAATAAATGAACTGAACTGAACTGAACTGAACCAATCTGATCCAAATCAAACCGATCCGAACGAACCGAAATGAACTGAACCAACCAAACTGAACTGAGCCGAAAATAACTGACCGAACTGATTTGAACCAATCCAATCCAATCCAGTTCGATCCAAACCGATTCGATCTGAACCAAACCAACCGAACTGAACTGAACTGAGCCGAAATTAACTGACCAAACTGATTCGAACCAATCCAATCCGTTTCGATTCGATCCAAACCATACCGAACTGAACCGATCTGAACTGATCTGAACCGTTTCGAACCAAATGTACCAAACGAACCAAACCAATCAAACTGAACCAAACTGAGCAGAAATTAACTGACTGAACCGATTCAATCCGATCCAATCCGATTCGATCCAAACCGAACCGATCTGAACTGATCTGAACCGATTCGAACCAAACAAACCGAACTGAACCGATCCGAACTGAACCAATCCGAACCGATTCGAACCAAATAAACCGAACTGAACCAATCCAAAACCGATTTGAACCAAACAAACCGAACTGAACCAAACGAACCAAACTGAGTCGAAATTAACTGACCGAACCGATCTGAACCGATACAAACCGAACTGAACCAATCTGATCCAAATCAAACCAATCCGAACTGAACCGATACAAACCGAACTGAACCAAACAAACCAAACTGAACCAAACCAAGCCGAAATTAACTGACCGAACTGATTCGAACCAATCCAATCCGATTCGATCCAAACCTAACTGAACTGAACTGATCTGAACCGATTTGAACCGAACTGAACCAAAATGATCTGAACCGATCTGAACCGATCTGAACCGATCTGAACCGATTCGAACCAAACGAACCGAACTGAACCAAAATGAACTGAACTGATCTCTCCGAAGTGACATTATGATCCACTTGTTCTGCTTCTTCTTTAGATGGGAGCATGTTTCTCCAAAGTGTTCAACGGCTGTCCTCTAAAAATCCACTGTGCTGTCACGTGGATTTTACCCAAAACACGAGGTAGGAAGACGTATCTCTTGATTTCCTGACAGTCCAAGAAAGTAAACTTTGCTTGACACATTTCTGTAACGACTCCTCTCCCACTTAGATCAGTATCTGATTCTTGGGGCGGAGGAGGGCATCTACACACTGAACCTTAATGAGCTTCACGAGGACACGCTGGAGAAGGTAAGATGAGGGCTTTGTGGACTCACTTATTTCAAATAAATGTGGTGGCAGCATCGTGATGTGGAGATGGGGAGTCGGTGCTGTGGAGGAATTAAAGAGAAAGGAGGATAACTTGTCACCATGAGCCTTGGCATACTTCTGAAGAAGTAGTCAAGTGATTGATTGATTATTAGAAATGTTCTTGTTCATACCTGAAACACTACTGAAGTAAATAAATACGTGTATAAATTAGAGAGCGACGAGGGTAGAGTCTGTAATAAAAGCGTGTAATGCGTCTCTAGACTCTACGGACCGTTCTGTCTTTGCGTCTTTCCACAGCTGCTTCCTCAGCGATGTACGTGGCTGTATGTCATGAACAACGTGCTGATGTCCGTATCAGGTGACGCATCTCCTGGAATAAGGGCAAATAGTTATTCGACAGAGAACACGATGTTTTGCATATCATCTGCTGCTGTAATAAACATCTCCGATCTGCAGGAAAGTCGTCCCAGCTTTACTCCCACAGTCTGGCGGCTCTGTTTGAGCAGAGAGGACATCTCCAAAAGAAGCACAGCAGTCTCTCCCTCAGTACCAACCGCTTCACCGACAGAATCTGCCACAGGTAGTTACGCTTGCGTGTAGTAGAAGAAGCGATGGCGCTCCCAAGCTGTCACTGACGTCAACAAACATTGGACGCACCAGATTGTAAACTCTTGCGATCTTGGATCTCTGACTCAACCGATCTTCTGTCCACTCACAGAAAGTTTGCCATATCTGTGAAGATTCCAGACACTAAAGGATGCAGACGATGTAGCGTAGGTAAGTGACTAGAAGCGTCCCGTGTCCTGTCGCTAGACAATTGAATTATGCGTTTTGTTTTTCTTTGTTTTTGTTTTTTTCTCCTCCTCACAGCCAGAAACCCATACACGGACAGTATATTTCTGTGTGGGGCCGTTCCAACGGGGCTGGTCCTGCTGCTGTGGTATGAGCCTCTGCAGAAGTTCATGCATCTCAAGGTTGGTACAGACACGCTCGTTCTTCTAAACATGCTCATGTGGTACCCTTCAACCGTGATGTCTGGTGTGATATGACAACGTTAACCGGGACCAGGACATGGAGCGTTCCCAATATCAAACCCAAGCAGAAGCGGGACTGGACTGATGGGAGTCTGGCCAGAGCCGCTCAGCTCAGGAACAGGCGGAGCCGGTCCTAGAGTTGTAGACTCGTGTAGATGCAGGTGCTGCCGGCACATTTCCTGCCTGTCTACAAAAATAAAAGTCTCTAACTGAGCCACAATCTCTTCATTTGCTCCTTAAATCAGCACGTCCAAGCTGCTGTAGAGCGTTAATGAAAATGCCTCTGGATTCTGAGAAGTCCTTAGAAACGGTCCGTCTCCAGTTAGTTAAATAACCGTAATTAGATTTCATGGACCCTGACTGGCCTCCTGCCTCTTTTGTATTTCTCTTGCAGCACCTGGTAATCCGGCTACCGGACCATTTGCCAGTCTTTGAGCTGCTTGTGCTGGTAACGGATGAGTTTCCCCAGCTGTGTGTGGGGGTGAGGGAGGGTAATAATGGAAAACCCGCCGCCAGCCAGCAGCTCCGGTTTGATATCGTAGAGCTGAACGGTGCACCCGTCTCAGTACCAGGTAGGACTCTGTCTGTCTGTCCGCTGAGCCTGTGAGGATCAGAGGAGCTCTGACGCTGGACTTGTTTTGTGCCTCTGCAGATCACGGGGCTCTTAGAGCCACACAGGTAACCCAACTTGACCGGGACACAGTTCTGATTGCAGTTGAAAGTAAGCCAGTACCGTGTCAAAACTCCACATGAATCTGTGAGTCGTGCGACTTTCCTTTGTGCCGATTCGTGATAAACTTCAGCTTTGTTGCTCGTTGGACAGAAACCGTTCGGATTGTGAACCTGCGAGGGCTTCCGTCCAAACAGCTGGCTGCTGAGATGCTCTTTGACTTTCCAGTTCAAACTCTAGGTAGTAAGACTGATAGGAAGAACGCAGACAGGCCTGTTTTTACTGGCAGCGGAGTGACCTCTCTTTGTCCTGACAGTCTGCTTGCAGGATAGTGTACTGGCGTTCTGGAAGCACGGCCTCAAAGGGAGGAGTTTCCACTCGGACGAGGTAATCATCCACCATCCTCGTGTCAGGGGTGGAGCAGGAGCATGTTCGGTGCCGGTTTTCACTCAACGTGTCATTTCCTTTTTGTCAATGTGAAGATAATTGTTCTGCTCATGTTTAGGTAACACAGGAAATTACAGATGTGAGTCGAGTTTTCCAAGTTTTGGGAACAAACAGGTACGTCGACACTAATCCGTCAACAGGGCAGTGCAGTTTGATTTGTACTCACTGAAGGAACTGTTTCCTGTGCAGAGACATCATCCTTCAGAGCAAGCCAACCGATGACCCTTCAGCACCGAGCAATCTGTACATCCTGACGGGTCACGAGAGCAGTTACTGAGCACCGGACCGGGGACCGGACTCCGGGGACCGGGGACCGGGGACCGGACTCTGGGGACCGGACTCCGGGGACCGGGGACCGGACTCCGGGGACCGGGGACCGGGGACCGGACTCTGGGGACCGGACTCCGGGGACCGGGGACCGGACTCCGGGGACCGGACTCCAGACCGGACACCGGACCGCCTTCTGGAAGGATCACGCTGGGGGATTAAAGTGTAGCTTCTGTTTGACTGATGCTGAAACTGACTGCCTGCTGCTTCACCAGCTGACATGAAGAACGCCTGCGAACGGCAGACGAACATCCACACTCGGACTGTTTTATTAAGAAACAGCGATGAGTTGAGACTCATCAACATGCTTAAAGAGTTCACAGTTGCGCGTGCCAGCGCCACGAGTTCCTTGCATCTTTCATATCGCCGCGCACCATCGGTGTGGACTACACAACGCTGAAGCCACGATTCCAGGCTTTGTGGTTTCCATGCCGACTACTTAACCCTTTTCACTGTAGGTGTGTGCTCGCTGCAGTCTAACTCCCTACAAGCCAGAAGTTTTTACGTTACCCTCAGATTTGGGCAAAGACGGCGAGAACGGCTTTGAAGGAAATGAAAGAAACTCTGCAACAGAATATTCATGTTCAGGTTTTGTCTACATCCAGTTTCATATTATTCTCAAAACTACATTTGAATGAGTATGTGAAGTGTAGGAATGAGCAGGTGTTGCAGGATTCACGTTACGAGACCCCAACATGGCACATAATAAACGGCAGTTTGACTCAAAGAGTCTAGATTTATCGACTCTGTTTGGGATGAATTCATTACTGTCCAGATTTGAATGTTGATGAGCAGCGGGGACACAAAAGACTTGTCGGAACGTGCTGCAAAGCCACAGTTTTCTTTTATGGTCGACTAAAAGAAAGCTTTAACCAGAGTGAGTTTTACAATATCTGCTGCACCGCGCCGCCAACGAGGAACATAGCTCAACGTTTCCACTTTCAGCTTTACTGACATGTCCTCTTATATGTATTTATTATCTGCTGTTTCACGGGTTGGCAGCAGGCTCCACTTTAATGTTTTCATTAATAATACTAAATTGGGCATATATTAGGCTGCATAACTCAGCGGCTGTGCAGTATACAGCAAATATACATTTCACTAATTCATATTTTTTGTTTTGTTTATTTTTATTTGTGTGTGTGTGTGTGTGTGTGTGAGAGATGGTGTATGTTATTTATAAACCTGTATGATGAACATTTGCCTTTCGATGAAACATCCTTGGGAGACAAAATACGCATATGTGCGTATGATTTTGGTGTTTTTATAAAAGAATTTAATGTTTATGTTCTTTCACTTTGGAGCACTTGTTAAAATCTTCATTTTCTACTATGTTTTTTATGATTAAGCACATTATCACTGAATGTGCAGGTAACTTTTATTCTGTTTTTGCAGGACTGTATGAAGTATACCCCCATGTCACCGAACATTTGTTCAAAGCTTGTAGAGTTCAACTTTAAAATGAAACTGAATAATGTTTTATTAATAATGTGAAATTATATTGTTCCAGTATAAACTGAGAATAAACAAATAAAAACCAAATTCAGATGTTTGAAAGATGAAAGCGGTTGGACAGGTATTGAAATCCACATTTATAACAACAAATGTCTTAAGTAATGATTCAGATAAATAATAAATATAAATGAAAAGTGTAAAAACAAACAGTAGCCCACTGCTGCACGGGCCTCCTGGAGCAGAGGGTGGCGGTAATGCTGCACTCCCGTGGCGTGCGTTCCTGACATGGTTCAGAAGAAGAAGAAACCGCAGCCGAGGAGGAGGAGGGGGAGAAGAAGAAGACGCTGCTGTAGCCGGTGCTACGACTCTGATGCCGCCGCGTCGTTTCTCTTTTAATTCATCACTTTCGAGTCCTTAACTGCTTCACAGGTGAGTAACGGGTGCAGTCATTAAAAACCCGGTGACCTCCGTGGCCAAAACCGGCGCCGCGTATCTGTAGCGCTGAAGAAATACGAATCTGGGTCGGAATATGAGCGCGGTTCGCGGCTAATGTTGTAGCTTCCTTTCTCAAATTTCTAACGTTTTACAATAATTGTCGCCACAATGAGGGTCGAAATCATGCACTGAGCCTTTATTGGTCGGTTTTCAGGACTTAACAACATCATATTTACCCGCATCAAAGTTTTAAAACGACTGTTGGTGTTTCTGAACTGCTCACAACTGCTAAAGGGGCGTGTTTTCATTTACATATTTTTTTGATCATATCTGATTTTTTATTTATCTCTATATCTATATATCTATCTATTTTTATATATATATATATATATATATATATATATATATATATAATTTTCTTTTTTTATGCACATAAAATGAACAATTATTGGTTGTAAAAAGTAATATTTGACAGATTTTTCCCTTCCAGGACGCACAGACGTCGTCATGGTGAAAATCTTTATTGGCAATCTTGCCTCCAACACGACTGCCGAGGAGCTGCGCCAGCTCTTTGAGAAATATGGCAAAGTCACCGAATGCGACGTGGTGAAGAACTACGGGTTCGTGCACATGATGAGCATGTCGGAGGCGGAGGAGGCCATCAAAAACCTGCACCAGCAGGAGCTGAACGGCTGGCTCATGAACGTGGAGCTGAGCAAAGGCAGGCCCAAGTCCACCACCAAACTGCACGTGAGCAACCTCGGCGAGGGAGCGACCAGTGAGCTGCTCCGAGCCAAGTTCCAGGAGTTCGGCACGGTTGTGGAGTGCGACATCGTGAAGGACTACGCCTTTGTGCACATGGAGAGGATGGAGGACGCCATGGAGGCCATCAGTAAGCTGGACAACACCGCCTTCAAAGGTGAACACTTGCCGGCGGTTCAGCAGAGGGGACTGCCGTTGCCTCGGCTGACGGTTCCTCTGCCACCAGGGAGCTGTTACCTGCCGTAGTTTGTGTGTTTCTTCCTCTTCTGGGCCTCTGCAAAGCGCCCAGAGACGACTTGTGTTGTAGTAGACGACGCATAAGCAAAATTGAATTTAACGTTTTCCTCTCAGAGCCACACCGTCTCATATGTGTCTTATCTCTTCCTAAAAGGCAAGCTGATGAACGTGCAGCTGTCCACCAGCCGGCTGCGCACTGCCCCGGGAATGGGAGATCACACCGGCTGCTTTGTCTGCGGGAAACATGGTCACTGGTCAAAAGACTGTCCGGTCGACGGGAGCTGCAGCTATGGCGACGTCACAAGAGCTCGCAGCAACCAGGCGCCCCCGTACGGCCCGCCGGCTCACAGCTACGGGATGGGGCCGCATGCCCCGGCCGAGTACATGAGCGGCTCCGCGTACAGCCGAGCCGGTTACGCCTGCGGCGTGCCGCCCCCGCCTCGTAGATTCGGCGGCTTCGCCTCAGACATGTGGGCGCGGTATGCCGGCAGAACCGCCAGCTCGTACGCCGACAAGTTATCGGCTTACGATCGCAGTCGCCTCCACGGCAGTGGCGAGTATTACGAGACGTACAGAGCTCGCCCGTATGGCTCCAGCTATTTCGAAGACCGCCGCATGTCCTACATCCCTCCTCCCCCGCCTCCGCCCTCTATATTAAGCCCCTCTTCCAGTCAGCCGCTGCCTCCACCTTCATCAGCTACTGCATACTATGCACATGAGCACAGCCAACTGGGGCACGAGCCGGGATCCTCAGCAGGCCAGACCTGCGAGCTGTCGCCCATGTCCTCCTCCAGGAGCTCCTATGGCCTTTCACGCCCCAAGGATGACTATGCACAACGCTATGCACCGTATTGAAGCCGTGGTGCCGAGGTGAGCGCCAGAATAAACAGACGCGACAGTTTGTTGTTGGTGTTTTACAGCTGCTTTCAGAAGTAAATGCTTTTGCTCTGTAAAGTGAAGAAACTGTCTGCACTTTCCAGGTACCTGAGATGCCAGGTGTCTGCAGACCATCCTTCAGGAGACCACTAGTAACGGCACCGCTCAACATTCACGATATTACCATGTTGTCTCTGAAGTGTCACCTGGTTCGCCGTTTTCAACATTATTTTTACCAGTTTTTTTCCATCATGTGTAGCTAATGGTTAAAATCAAACATTTTTCTTTGTTTTACTGTTTTTGTCGTAAGGGTCCTTGTTGACCTTTTTTCAAGATTTTTCTTTTAAATTTTTTCCCTTAAATGAGGTTAACCTGTTGTGTTGTGGGTTGTTAGATGTTCCTGAATGCTACGCAGCATTTGACACACTCTTGAGTTAGTAAAATGTATTTTTATAAAGCAAAATAATCATTAAAACAACTATTTCTGGAAGACAAATGTTCCATAGGTGCATCTGGACCAAACGGTTTTCTTGAGGTTGTGAGTCCTGGGAAGCTCTGTTGAACACTAAATGGGAACGTTTAAGTGGTAAACTTGTGAAAATCACCTTAAATTCCTCCATCACATGTTAAATCCCGTTTGGGCTTCACTGTTGCTTTAGGTCTTTATAACCAACTGTGTGTTTGTTTGTTGTTTTTTTATGATAGTGTGTATGATATACGCAGTGATCATCATTAGTTGTCTGCCAAGTAAAATGTCAAAAATCAGGTGATAACAGGAATGTCAGCTGTTGTGCATCATAACTAAAATAACACGTCCAAGTGGTGGAAACCCTCAAAGGCCACTCGACCGCCTCTTCTCGGTTCTTGGAGACGTCACCTTCGATCCAGAATGGAGTGAAGAACCCAAAGAAAGACCCCTTTCAGAAGTTTTTTTTTATATTTGTATGTGGGTGTAACAAGTATTATTTAGAAACGCGAGGCGCATCTCAGGGCCTGGGCGCTGGAAGTACAGAGGCACCCGTTTCTGGAGGTGCCTTCGGTTTTTGCAATATTGATGGATTTCAAGTTTTTTCATACTGGCTGTCGATCAGAAAACACTCAAAGTCTGAAGTGAATGAATTTGAATAAATCAGAAGTATTTTGGCGACACTTGATTCAGTTCTTTATTCAAAGACGGCATCGCTTTTTTAGCAGCGGGAGATGTGTCGTCACCGTGATTACTGTCATCAACGTCACGTTTCCCGACGTCGTTCATTCTGCGGACACAACTGCCCATGTGCCTCGTGTGCGCGCCCACGCCCGTTAGCGCGCCTTTGTCGTGGCGCGGTCTGCTCGCGGGCGGGCGCGAGCTCGTTTCCTGTGACGTCACCGACGATCCAGTCGCCATTTCACTCTCCGAAGGTCGAGGCCCGCTGTGCAGCTTTTCGAGGTAAGAAACCCCGCTACGCAACCAGGCGCGATCCGAAAACGTGTGTCTGAAGTGACGGGTTTTCTTTTAAAAGTAGTGGCTGATAAAAGCGCTTTAATCGACATCGGCGGGTACAAACACGCGGTGATCCGGAATGCTAATATTCACACTACGCGCACGCGACTTCGACGTACAAACGTGTTGAAAACGTGCTTCGAGCCTCGTCGTCGTCGAGCAGAACTTCAAACTTCACCTGTTCCGCCGTGTTTTCCGCCGTCGAGCTGCTGTCCGGATGAAGCAGCCGAGAGGCTCGTGTTGCTACGTAGCTACCTCGCGGCCGCGCGCTCAGGTGCGTTGTCCGTGTAGCACGAGGGCTGGAGACGCACGAGAGCCCAGCCGCGCGTGCGTGTGTTTAATAAGCGTTAAAATGTTCGATAACGGCCGGTTTGTGGGCCGGTTCGCCACGGCAGAAGGTTGGTTTTGTTGTTCGTGTCCGTTTTTTAAGCCCACTGTCGCCACCTTGTGTTGGGGCCTTTTCAAACTAAAGCTGTGAACTTTACAAGTTTTTTTTTTTTTTAAGTTAAATTTATACTGTTCCTGTGGACATTAGGATGGCTGTGGCCCGAGTCTATAATCCCATTAATTTCTTTTTTTTTCTTTCTTTTTTTGTTGTTGTGAGCTTTACTTTCTGACGTTTGTGTTTGGAGCTCGTGTGTCCGTCTGGTGTTGTGTAAAACTGTTCAGAGGGCACTTGAGTCAGTAGAAAAGCGACGCGAGTAATTTAAATCTCTCCTTTAGTGACGCGGAGGCTCAACAATGGTGAAGATATTCATTGGGAACTTGGCACCAGAGACCACGTCAGACGAGGTTCGCTCTCTCTTCTCTCAGTACGGAAAGATCGCAGAATGCTCCATAGTCAAGAACTTTGGATTTGTCCACATGGACAGCCAGGCGGAGGCGGAGGAGGCGATCCGCAACCTTCACCACTACGAGCTGAACGGCCAGCCCCTGAACGTAGAGCTGAGCAGAGGCAAGTCCAGGGGCTCTACCAAACTACATGTCGGCAACATTGCGTGCACCAACCAAGAGCTGAGGGCCAAGTTTGAGGAGTTTGGCGCTGTTCTGGAGTGTGACATTGTTAAAAATTATGCTTTTGTTCACATGGAGCGAATGGAGGACGCCATGGAGGCTATTAAACAATTGGACAACACAGCTTTTAAAGGTGAACTCTTGGGCTGGGGCTGATGGGAAGTTTAACGCAGATAACTGTTTTAGTACTTTTTTTTTTTTTTTAAAAAAACAAACATTTCCACAAATGTACAGGTAAGTCATGGAAGCACAGGTAAGTAAAGAGAATAAACTAAGAGGAGCAGCATTGTTTTAAAGCTGTGATCCGTAATGCCATCAGTAAGTAACTGCAAAGCTGTCTGTTTTTTATTTCTCTTGTTTCCTGCCACAGCTGTTCGAACTTCTGCATTTAGAGCCCAGATATCCATCAACCTGATTGCTGATCATTCATTAGAAATGTCACATTTTGGGCTGCAGAAGAAGCCGACACCAACGACATGCTTGTGGTCGAGGGTACAAATGGTTGCAAGTTACGGATTTCAGCTTTAAAAATGATTATATATTTAAGGATGAAGTCAAAAAGGCTGTTTTTTACTAGTTGTGGTTTAATTTTGTTAAAGGCCTGGTGGATTAGCAGGATGAAACTACAGACCACAAAGGATGTGTCAGATATGATTTATATCAAATGCAGGTTTAAATCCTTATTGAGTCTTCTCTTTTTAAGGCAAACTGATGAGCGTGAAGCTTTCCACTAGCCGCCTGCGTACCGCGCCGGGAATGGGAGACCGATCGGGTTGTTATCGTTGTGGGCAGGAAGGCCACTGGTCCAAAGAATGCCCTCTAGACCGAAACGGCTACCACAGAAACGGCTCAGAGCCAAAGTCTGATGGATATGATGCTTCGAGATTTGGTGGGCATGGCCACGGCAGGGGTTATCCGGACTTCGGTGCCGATCCAGATTACGGTGGCGGCTTTGTACCTGGTTTTTCCAGGGGTGCTGGTCACGGCAGCAGCATGGCGGGTTACAGAGGAGGTGCAGGCTATGAGGGCGCGATGAGATATGGCCCACAACCCGGTTATGGCATAAATGCTGCCGCTGATCCTAACATGGCTCGGATGTATGGCAGCGAGGGGGCATACAGGAGCAACGGCTCGATCTATGGCGCGGTACCAGCCTTGTCGATGCGACGGTCGCCTTATGAGGAAAGGGATCCGTACGGGGTCGTGGACTACTACGAGAAGTACAGGGCCAATTCTTTCGGAGGCGGTTATTTCGAGGAGCGCCGTGGTGCCCCCTTGCCTCCTCCACCAACAACCTCCTCTGGAGCCATGAGAGAACGCCTGCCCCCCACTAGCGTCGAGTCATACGAGTGTTCCCCCCTCCCTCCTCCACCAGCCCCAGTCTCATACTACGCACGTGACCGGAGTCCGATACGGAGAGTCGCTGGCGAGGCGGGTGGATATACATATGAGCGTTCGCGCCTTTCACCGGGGACCGCCCTTCCAAGAACCTCTACCTTTGACCATTTGCGGGATGCTGGCGCCGATCGGGCACGATTTACATACTGACCTTGGTCTAGTTCAGCTAGATGACGGCTGGCTGGCGTCAAGCAGGTAGAATAGCCTAAGTGCCGCTGGGATCACCGAAATTCAAACAGTAGTGTGACAGCAACGATTACGGCTACAAGGAGTCCTCCACCACGCTGCCCCGAACCACGCACCTCAGCGCGGCGGGCTTCATTTTATGATTCCATTCTAGTTTTATCCTGAGGTGGAGTTCATTCATGGTACATTTAACCACGTCTCATGTCCTTGTTTACTGTTGTGCTATCTGTGCTGTTCTGAGGTGATTTCGCCTGCGTCTAAGTGCAGGTGCCAGGTTGACCCACAACCTGGTTCCATTCATAGTGTGGTAAGATCTCAATTTTAGCCCTTTCAAAGGAGATATTTGTTAATATGCTTTTGAGAATAAATTGGTGCATTGCATGTCTGAAGTACATTTGCATTATTTCAATTAGATTTTGTTTAGCAGTTTCCACTTGTTAGATTTGCATTGTAGTCAATTTTGTGTTTAGTGAAAATTCACATTGTTACTGAATATCTTTAAAGGAACAGCCGAACAAATCTGACTGCTTCTTCACATACTAGAAAATGCGGACCTGTGCAGAGATCAGAAAACCCTTTTTTAGTTTTTCCTCGGGTGGGGGTAGGGGGCATGTTAAACCTTTTTTTTATTTTTTTTTATTTTTTTTTTTTATATACATGTGTGTGTATATATATAAAGCTTAATTTTGTTTTCTTTTACGCATACTTTTTTCGTTTCTGTGATTTAATGTGAGGTCTGAAATCGTCATCTTGTAATGACACATCCTCAAATGCCTGTTCTGTCTTGTTTCCACACTCTGGTTATAATTAAAATCTCTGTAAAATATGAAACGTGTATTTTGTCTTCTTCTGAGTTGTTGTCAAGTGGTTTTCAGTTAAAATAATAATCAACCAGATGTCGATGAACTTAAGCAGAACATGAAACCCGGGTGTCTGAACTGGTACCTGGCAGCAGCAGCAGCAGCAGCTACAATGTAGGTGGCATCAAACTACCATCTTCAAATTGTGTCTTTACGTTGATAAAGTCAACGTTAACTTAATAGTTGAAGGGAGCTGGTTGACTGGTGACAGTATAGCGGTAATTTTAATAATAGTTGATAGTAATGATGCCTTGGTGTCACTTTAATAATTCACACTTTACTCTCAAATGAGGTGTATGAAAACTGACATGGATGAAATTGGCAGATACTTTCACATGTTCATGCTTATTATATAGCAGATATAAATAAAATAAAAGTGATTTGTGGGAGTTTAACACTACAGCACCGGTAATCTGCTAAACCCTGGGACACGTCATCCACTCACATCTGTACAAACAGTTTAAACGCAACATCAGTCAATTTATTTAAATCTACCGTTAAAGGTATTTTGATTCCTATAAATGTGGCTGGGTGGGAACCTTTTTGATGGGGCGATCATGGGCGGATTGAGGGCGAGGCCCAGCAGACTGGGGTCCTGCAGGCGGGACCCAGAAGACTGGGTCCATCACACTGGGGCCCAGCAGACTGGGGTCCTGCAGGCGGGGTCAGGCACACTGGAGTCCTGCAGGTGGGGCCCAGCACACTGGGGTCCTGCAGGCGGGGCCCAGAAGACTGGGGTCCAGCACACTGGGGTCCTGCAGGCGGGGCCCAACTTACTGGGGTCCAGCACACTGTGGTCCTGCAGGTGGGGTCCATCACACTGAGGTCCTGCAGGCGGGGTCAGGCACACTGAGGTCCTGCAGGCGGGGCTCCTGACTTTGTCGGTCGTGGATGTAAAATCCAGAACGGTTCTTTTTTTTTTTTTTTACTTGTTTTTGGAGCCCGCCCCCAGTGGTCAGTCGAGGAACCGCAATCTTATTTTATTTTCACATTATAATCGATGACGCGTTGACTGAGTCTCAGCTGGAGTTTATATGTCAAATGTTTATATGTTAAATGTGAGATCTGCAGATACCGTCGGTCCTTGCATGTAGGAGTAGCTGAGAAAACACGCTTTTTCAAATATTTTACTCACTGCTCACTGAGTTGTGCACGTCTGTATATTATAATTAAAGTCAATTTTGACCCTCTATGTTAGTAAACAGATATTGATGTTGCTCCGTGGAGTGAATAAATGTTAAAGACGCGTTTACCTGGTCGGGGTTTGTTGAACCGCAACCAAATCGGCCGTCTAGCGAGCCAATCGGTGTCCGGGATGATTCGACCGCTCGACCAATAGGAGCCGCGGACGCTGTGACGTGTCGACGTTCAGCCGTTCAACCAGCAACCTTTGTGATATTTCCTCCGTGCGCCATTTTGAGAGCCGCGCCGCGCGCCGTCGCCTCCCGGACCGCAGAGATTCACCCGATTTAACGACTTATTTACACCGAGGACGCGGTTGTGCGAGCGGAGCGAAGCCGAGGATGGCCACGGGAGCAAACGCAACTCCTCTGGGGAAGTTGCACCCCAGCATCGGCGCCAAACGCGGGTTCGATGCCGGGCCTGGTGCAGGTAACGGACTGATGCCGACGCCGGGCCCGCCGGGGTCCTTCCCCCCGCTGCAGGGCTTCCAGCCGGCGCTGCCGAGCACCACGTTTCCCCAGTCGCACCCGTTCAGCCCCGGCGCAGGCTTCCCGGGCCAGGCCCCACAGCAGCCCCCGTCGGGGTCCGGGCTGGCGGCCGCGGGTGAGTCCCGAGTCCCGAGTCCCGGCCTCGCACAAAATGGAGACCACGCCGCTCGGCAAACAAACAGGGCCGAGCTGGCGTCGCACTCACAGCTGTCACAATGCGCTTCTCTCTCCCGGTAGATTTCGGACAGAAGAAGGCGAGAAAGAAGAGCCGCTGGAGCAGCGAGACGCCCGATCAAAAGACGGTGATCCCCGGGATGCCCACGGTCATCCCCCCCGGACTCACCAGAGACCAGGAGCGAGCCTACATAGGTACACCCACCTACCCGTCCTGGTCTCTACTAATGGTCTAGTTTATGTCTTAAATGCAGTTTTTCCTCGCGTAAGGTCTTGTTATGTCTTGTTTGCCAAATCCCCAACAGTTAGAGCTTTCTAAAGGCAGCCACGCGATGAATTCACCCAAATCTGTGAATCATGTCTGGTGCATCCACGACCACTTTGTGTTTTTCCAAAAAAAAGAAGAATGTCTTAATTTTTGCTCCAACTGTTGAGACATATCGATCATTTCTGATGACCGTGTTGATATGAGGTGTTGCGTGGACTCCTCTTGACGTGGTTCTGCTGTGTTTTGTAGTATTTTGGTTTGCATACCATTGGGAACCATTAACAAGAGGACGTTTTGATAGTTGACCGACCACCGCTGATGCTGCAGGTCGCTGCTCGGTGCCTCGCCTGATCCCCAACACACCATCAGCCGGGTTCCTGAGTCGTTACGGGGTTCAATGTGCCGACACACCCCGAGCAGGTGTACTAGGTTGGAGGACAGTTGGTGATGGTGTTCATGCTCTCACCCCCCCGTAGCGTCATTCAACACACGCGCTGCTGTGAAATCCCCACTTTTTACAGCGTAGTTAATATTCGTACGAGGGAGTAAGGAAGGGAGGCGTAGAGCCGCTCCGACTGCAGATTATTTGGCTGGTTTTTAATCTTCTTCCAGGTTTTCTCAGGTTTACGGGTCATTAAATAAAATATGATCGTGGCTGCACAAAGTGCCTGCATTCAACCTTTTAGATCTGGTTGGCTTCATAACCACGAAAACTCTCCTCCTAGTGGAAAACGCCCCGGCAGTCTTCCTGGTTCTGAGACGCTCCCTGGTCTCACTGCCGTGCAGCATGCAGACTTGGATAAATGTAGAATTTGTTACCGTCCAGCTCTGATCACCAGTTGATGAATCTGTACATCTCCAGGTGTAACTGGGGCGGACGCTGGTGTGGCTGATTGATTGATTGATTTGATTGGCTGACATTTTGCATCAAAACGTGAAAAGTTGAACCCCTGGACTGAAGCAACACCGCCACGCAGTTCAGTTTGCAGCACCTGACACGGAGGGTGTTAAGGAATATTGTTGCTGGATACGATGAAGGAGCCTTCTTAGCGGGGACGAGCAGGATAAACGCAGATGGTCGGCGCTGCCTCGCGCACCAGACCAGCGTCTGTGTGCACGGCGCCGCTGCGCCTCGGCTATGATACGGGAAGGTTGCAGAGGGAACGTCTCTGGTGCGTTCGCACAACTAACCTGCTCTTTTAGTCGCGATGAGACGTTCGCTGACTAGAGTGGGGTCGTGGCGTTGTAGGAGCCGGTCTGCAAACAGTCTGCATGCATTGTGTTCTGGGTTTAGCCACGTTATTAGTTCACCCTGTGTGGGTGAAATAAATGTATCTGGACTGTTTTAACCACATGTGCCTTTCAACAGCAGCGCGGCACCAGTACACTGCCTTCATTTTGTTCACTGCTAGATGATTATTCAGTAATGAGCATCCTTACTGATGTTGTCCTCTCCTTGGTAATGGTTGTTCTTCCTTGGTATGTAAACATTCATTTGTGCCTATCCCTCCGTTGTCACTTTTGTTTCCTTTGCTCATCAGTAGATCCCCTAAAACAAGCGTTTTTAAGCTGAAATTACTGTGAAACACGAGCCACGGGCCCTGTTCTCATCTGGATAACACCATTACACCAATTAATCTGTGTTCAAGGGGATACACCGTCACGACTCATAATGTGCATGTGATGACTGATTTTATTTTTTTACATTGCCTTTTAATTGCAAGATTTGTTTCTGTGTCACAGCAGAGCCTCAGTGTTAGATCTGTGGGGTGCAAAAAGTGATTAAGATTACATGTTTTGATATTGAAACTTGAGAGAAAATGCACTGTAATAAGTGAAACCCTGTTTTTGTGGCAGTTTATCTCAACATGGGTTTTTAGTGCTAAAGTTCTGAGAGCTTCGGTAGGAATCAGCTTTATCATCTGTCATTTTGTCCCACAAAGAGTTGGTCTTACTCCTTTAAACTGTAAATGACCTCACAGGCTTATTCCTAGTGAGTAGTATGTGAGAGTACCGGCAAGAATGAGTAAGTGTGTTATCAGATGTTTATTTGATCCTCTTTTTTAACTTTAACAGAGTCATCAATTGTCTTTACTGCAATAATGAATGAGACGTTGCTCTAATGTGCAGAGCGTTGTCTCTCTGATGTTGTTCTGGTAACCACATTTCTCTCCATCCTTTTTTTTTTCTTTCCTAACCTGAATTCTTCCAGTCCAACTGCAGATTGAAGACCTGACTCGTAAACTGCGTACAGGAGACCTGGGAATCCCTGTAAACCCTGAGGACAGGTCGGAAAAAGATTAAACCCTTGAACAGTAACACTTTCTCTACCTTCTTGACTATTTGGAAGACAAATGTTGATTTGCATTATTATTGTGGTTGCTAGTTAATCTCACGTTACACCTTAGTTTAGTGTAAGAGTGTAGACTCTAGTTTATATAGATCCTGAATGACGGGTGGTGTTACGTAGGATGTTAGTGATGTTAAACTGACTTAAAAGACCGAACCGGAAGCCTGCCCGCCAAACCAGTAAGTGCAACACGTTGCAGTCTGTATGGGTAGATCGAGAATTACACTACATTTAGACTTTAACCCAAGACGAGTGCACGTTGTTTGTAATGACAATGAAATTAAAACGTTTTTCAACTTCATTAAATGTTGAATTGTGAGAAGCAGGAACATGTGAGAGTAAAACAAATGCAACCAGGTAGAGCTCAACAGTAGACGAAAGCAGATTACTAGTAAATGTTAAAGTTGTTATCGTGACAGAAATACATTAACCTGGTTGGGGGGGGGGTCTCATAGCGTAATTACCCAAGTCTCATCTGCATGTGAATCGGGACTGAGGTTATTCCCATTTACCACAATATCACAAAACGTGGAAATGGTGGTTTTTGTATTTAAACTGGTGGTTTTTGTCAGTAAACTGGTTAAAACGTTCTAATTATAAAAGAAAAACATTAGTTATATTAATTGTATTTAAATATGAATATTCAAGACTTCGCAGATGCTTAGTCAATGTGAACATCTTGAATGTATAAAATCTTGTTTTAGTATTAAAACCACCCGTTTTGGTGTGTTTTACTAAAGTGAAACGCAGCTGGATCATTGTCAGGAATCGAACCGCCCTAACGTGAGTGACTTGGGGATTATGCTATAAGACCGACGATAAACGGGGAGAGCACGAGACTGTGAGAGTGTTGAACGTTGTTTGTATCTTGGGTTAAAACAAAAAAGTTAATCAGAAAAGGCTTTACCACGAGTCGTGTCCAGAGTGGAGGGTTGTGGGTATCGGTGACCGACTTGGATGCACGAGATCCAAGTCGGCGTGAGCCGAGACGGGCTGTTTTCCTCTGGTCCAGCGTAGAAAACGGAGAAAAGGCGCCTCCTGCCAGAGCAAGAAGAAAATGGTCTGGGATGTTTTTTTTTACCTTATTTAACGAGCTTATTTCAGTAAACTAGACGGAGGAATTATTTTACATTTAGTTTTCTATGATTACTGCTTTACCCAATGCTTGTTGTCTGATTTATGATGCTGTACATGTGGGAATAATACATGATGCCTAAAGAGTTCTTCTGAAACAGGGATTGGTTCTTATACTATTAACTTTTTTTTTAAAGTTATTTTTTAGCTTTTTTTTTTTTTTTAAGGTGAAGTAATGCAGTTTAATTTTTTTTGGTTCTTTTGGGAATACTAACTGGCACCACTGGCAATGACAGTTTTATTTATTTAATTTGTTTTATTTGTATTTATTTGAATGCAAACATACATTTTGGTACATCTGAGCTCATAACACGGAGCTTCTTTCATAACCCCGTTTTTGAAAGGCTTTGTGCCAGTGCAAACCCGTTTTGTTGCTGGTCATCTCAGCTTCTCCCATAAGGTGGCTTCAAACGTTTCTACCAGTGTAGCGGGATCACGTTCCTGGTTTTCCTCTGGACTCCTGAATTCTACAGTATTTTGCACGAGAGTGGCCAGCCTGTAACCTAGTCATAAGGCTCTGTTCCCACAGGAAACGGCTTGCCCTCAGGTGTGTGTGGATTTGACCGTTATTAGATAGAGAGCCTTCCACCTGTAGAGTTTTTCAGACGTTTCCACGGCTACCACAAACAAAAACCCCACACCAGTGAATGCAGAGCTGCATTTCCCTATATTGTGACAGACCAACTTGGGAGGTGTTGCAGGTTGTTGGCAACGTTGGAAGTTTGAAGCTTAAAGGGGGCTGCCCCTTTTATTCTTCACATGTTCACAAAACTGTCTAATGGGAGAGCATAGAAAAAGTGGACATCTAATCTTAATTCTTTCCTCTAACCCAAATTACCCAACGTCAGCCTAACCCTTTTTCAAGCACAGAGCCTCCTTATTGCAGTGACACAGGTTTTCAGCATCCATGGGGAGGTACGGACCTCTTCCACCACGTCAGCACCAAGCATCTATCAAAGCCCAGCTCTGCTTAGTATTGAAAACTCTCTCGCTCTCTCTTTCTCTCTCTCTCTCTTTCTTTCTAAATACATGTCTGCATATATCTATATATATATATCTAAAAATACATGTGTGTGTATATATATGTGTATGTGTGTGTGTGTATATATATGCACACATATGTATCATGTATGTATATATATGTGTGTGTGTGCATATATATTTATATATATATATTTATATATATTATATTTATATGCATGTGTATACTTAAGCGTGCGTATGCGAGTTGTTTGTGTGTTTACATGTATGTGTGGGCGTGTATGTATATGGTACACATGTACCTACGCACACGTGTATACGTGTAGGTACGTACATATATGTGTGTGTCTGTGTACGCACGTGCCTGCATGTACGCGTGTGTGTGCGCTTGTCTGTGCGTGTGTGTGCGCGCTTGTCTGTGTGTGTGTGTGCGCGCTTGTCTGTGCGTGTGTGTGCGCTTGTCTGTGCGTGTGTGTGCGCTTGTCTGTGCGTGTGTGTGCGCGCTTGTCTGTGCGTGTGTGTGCGCGCTTGTCTGTGTGTGTGTGTGCGCGCTTGTCTGTGCGCGTGTGTGTGTGCGCGCTTGTCTGTGCGCGTGTGTGTGCGCGCTTGTCTGTGTGCGTGTGTGTGCTTGTCTGCGCGTGTGTGTGCGCTTGTCTGCGTGTGCGCTTGTGTGTGCGCTTGTCTGTGCGCTTGTGTGTGCGTGTGTATGTGTGCGCTTGTGTGTGCGTGTGTATGTGCGTGCGTGTGTGTGTGCGTGTGTATGTGCGTGCGTGTGTGTGCGCTTGTCTGTGCGTGTGTGTGCGCTTGTCTGTGCGCGCGTGTGTGTGTGTTTGTCTGTGCGCGCGTGTGTGTGTGTTTGTCTGTGCGCGCGTGTGTGTGTGTGTTTGTCTGTGCGCGCGCGTGTGTGTGTTTGTCTGTGCGCGCGTGTGTGTGTGTGTTTGTCTGTGCGCGCGTGTGTGTGTGTGTTTGTCTGTGCGCGCGTGTGTGTGTGTTTGTCTGTGCGCGCGTGTGTGTGTGTGTTTGTCTGTGCGCGCGTGTGTGTGTGTGTTTGTCTGTGCGCGCGTGTGTGTGTGTGTGTGTTTGTCTGTGCGCGTGTGTGTGTGTGTTTGTCTGTGCGCGCGTGTGTGTGTGTTTGTCTGTGCGCGCGTGTGTGTGTGTTTGTCTGTGCGCGCGTGTGTGTGTGTTTGTCTGTGCGCGCGCGTGTGTGTGTGTTTGTCTGTGCGCGCGCGTGTGTGTGTGTTTGTCTGTGCGCGCGCGTGTGTGTGTGTTTGTCTGTGCGCGCGCGTGTGTGTGTGCTTGTCTGTGTGCGCGCGCGTGTGTGTGTATACAAACGTGTATGTGTGTTTGTGGATACAGGTGTGTATGTATGCCTGTATCTACAAATCTATATCTACACGTATATACACACGTGTGTGTGCATGTATATGTGTGTGTGTGTGAATAAAAATATGCGTATTGATAGACAGATACAAATACTGGTTGTCTGTTCCTTCTCTGTGGTTGATCCCCTCCAGTGTGCGGGGTTAATTCCCTCCATTCAGCCTGTTTTACCCTGAATTTGACTAAACACTGGATTGTGGTCTTTCATATTTTGGTGCAGCTTCTATATATTTTAGGTTTGCTCTTTTGAAAAGCAATAAGTCATTCTGAGAATTTTCTTCAAGGATGCAGATTTTTAGACTTATTTTTTTTTTTTTTTTTTTTTTAATAAGTCAAAATTGTACGTAGGAAGTGTGTGTGATTCTTATGTGCAAAATTCCACATGTGGAGTCGGTGACATTGTTGTTTTTCCTGTACTTTGTCTGCTGCTCTCAGGTCTCCCTCTCCAGAGCCTATCTATAACAGTGAGGGCAAAAGGCTGAATACCCGCGAGTATCGCACGCGGAAGAAGATCGAGGAGGAGCGGCATGCCCTCATCACTGAAATGGTTGGACTCAATCCTGACTTCAAGCCTCCTGCAGACTATAAGTATGTATGAGCTGAGTACTGGAGCCATGCGCAGGAGTAAACACCTGGCAAGGCTAGGCTGCTGTTGTACATCTATGTGACATCACTGCGTTTGTTGTCCGTCCTCCAGACCTCCTGCCACCAGAGTTAGTGACAAAGTCATGATCCCACAGGATGAGTACCCCGAAATCAACTTTGTTGGGCTGCTCATTGGGCCCCGGTAAGTGAGAGTTCATTGTACATTTCCATATCTTGTTGGAAATACTTTGATTTAGGACCGGATTGTGTTGTTTTCCTCCTCGTTTTCTCAGTGGCAATACCCTGAAGAACATAGAGAAGGAATGTTGTGCTAAGATCATGATCCGAGGGAAAGGTTCTGTGAAAGAAGGGAAGGTCGGCCGGAAAGATGGTCAGATGCTGCCCGGTGAAGATGAGCCTCTGCATGCCCTGGTCACAGCCAACACCATGGAAAACGTGAAGAAGGCAGTGGAGCAGGTGAGTTTCTCTCGGCTCCGTATGGGATCGGACCACCGGCAGACCTTCCGTCAGAAGGAGCACGGAGAGATCGCAATGCCAAATGACATTTGCATTAATGGAGAGAAATGTGTTTGTAGATTCGCAACATCCTGAAGCAAGGAATTGAGACGCCAGAGGACCAGAATGACCTACGGAAGATGCAGCTCCGGGAGTTGGCCAGGCTCAATGGCACGCTGAGAGAAGACGACAACAGGTCCGTGTAACCGCTACAGCTGTGTTCACGGTTCGGGCTCAGTACAGCACCTGTTTTGTAATGTTTGTGGGGGCCACGTCGGGTTCTGCTCTCGCTTTGGGCCCAGAGGGCATGGATGGTGTAGATTGAAGTTTTTAAGACGGTCCAGGAAGCTTGGTCGAAGAGAGACCCACTGAGGGGCTTTTTTCTTTGTAGGATTCTCCGTCCTTGGCAGAACTCTGAACCACGCAGCATCACCAACACCACCCTTTGTACAAAGTGCGGTGGAGCAGGTCACATCTCCTCCGACTGCAAGTACACCAGGTAACAATACCTCGTTTTCCAAAGTTCACGACTCTGCGGTGTAGGTGGTTCAAGATTGAACAGCGTTTGCCGTTTTGCCTCGTGCAGCACATTTGCTGCCCACAGAGCAACAGGTGGCGAGCCACCGCAGTCGGCGCAGGACAAGGCTCGTATGGACAAGGAATATCTGTCCCTCATGGCTGAGCTGGGGGAAGCTCCGGTCCCCACCTCTGGTGGAGGACATTCCAGTACTCAGTCGGGAGCGCCCCGGGCCTCGGGCCCCAACAGCAGCCAGCCACCACCGGTACGTCAGATACACAATCCAGCAGTCTTACTGTCACACACAAACGTCTGAGAGACTCTTGTTTTATGTGTGTGTGTGCGTGTGTGTGTGTGTGTGTGTGTGTGTGTGTGCGTGCGCGTCACAGAACCGGCCTCCCTGGATGAGCTCTGGTCCCACCGAGAACAGGAATTTTCATGGCATGCACGGAGGGCCTACAGGCCCTGGAGGACCTCATAACTTCCCTCCGCCAATTCCCAACATGGGGGGTCCACCTATGCCCCCTAATCCCAATGGTCTCCCTCCACCTTGGATGCAGCCCCCTCCACCTCCTATGGGCCAGGGACCTGGACCTCACGGACACCCAATGGGTAACAGCTGAGGTTTGAGTGTCAATACTGTTGTCAGGACCTTCTCTAACACCACTGTCCTCTCATTTAGGTCTGCTACCACCGCCAATGGGAATGATGCCACCCCCGCCTCCTCCCCCCAGCAACCAACCCCCTCCCCCCCCTTCTGGTCCCCTGCCACCGTGGCAGCAACAAGCTCCACCGCCACCACCTACGAGCAGCATGGCAACAAGTACACCACTACCCTGGCAACAGAGTAAGGCCTACAGAGTCTTTATGCAGGAGCATTGAGTCCTGGTCTTTGACGTGCCTGATTTATGAGGATTTCAACGTTTGCATGGGGAAACTGTTTCTCTATAGTGTTTACAACAAATATAATGTGTAACTGCTGAGAGCAGCCAATCATAATACTGGTCTGGTAGTCAGGGAGCGGGTGTGGGGGTGTCCCAGTAGTTCGTAGTCCGTCTGTGTGATGATGAATGTCATCTTGCATTGTTGTGGAGGAGTTGACCTCCGGTTGTCCGACCCTCGTTGCAGATACCACCACTACCGTGTCCAGTCCTGGCACCGGAACTCTGCCTCCATGGCAGCAACCTCAGCAGCCTGCAGCATCTGCTGCCCAACCTCCTCTGCCCATGGGAACCCCATCCATGGTACCGCCTCCCCCGGGAGTCCAGCCACCACTGCCCCCGGGCGCTCCACCGCCTCCCCCTCCTCCACCTCCGGGCTCAACCAGCATGATGTATGCCCCCCCACCTCCCCCACCACCCATGGACCCTTCTAACTTTGTGACCATGATGGGGATGGGGGTACCGGCCATGCCTCCTTTCGGCATGCCCCCCGCACCGCCTCCGCCGCCCCCACAGAATTAATCCACCCACACATGAACTGTCTTCACGCGCCCTGCAGCACGTTCTGCACCTGATACCAAGACAGATGTAGACAGATGTTTTCAGTTTCCATTTGCTCGTGGAAGACGAATATGACCAGTGCTTTAATTTTTATTGGTCCTTCTAATTGTGAAGACCTTGCTGAAACAACAAGAGGCTGTGTTGGTTCTTTTTAAAGTTTCTATTAATACAAATATCTTGGTGTGCAAACACTGGCACTGTTAGGTGTTAGCGACTCTATCTGTCATGTTACTTGTAAACTGAATAAATTGCTCAAACTGGTCCAGGTTTAATTTGTGCTCAGCAGTCTTATCAAGCAAACCTGAACACTTGGTTTTAATCCACCGACGCTCAACTTGCATGATCCTGATTCTTTTCCATGTGAGAAACTTGTATTACTGTCTTGTTTCTTGTCTTGCTTTTGAGCTGAATAAGAAATATTTTTGTAATAAGTGGAGTGCATCTTGGTTCTGTAAAACATTTTTAGTTCTCAGATGGACTTTGAAAAGTGCACCGTTCCTGCCTGCGTCTGGATGGTACCGCTGAGTTGAGGCGGTCTGGCGGTCTAACGTGGGCCGCCTGCAGGACTTCTGAGGACCCTCGTTTCCTGCATACCGGGTGCAGCGTTTCTGTTCCTATTTTTTGTCCCTGGAGTTATTAGAGAAAGAGATGTTAGTTTTTCTTGGGATCAGTCTTGTGCCAGCCTGAATGAGTAGTTGTTGAAATCCTACTTGGTTTAGTATTAAAACTGTTTCAGCTTCCCCTTTTACATCCTGAGTGTCCTGGTTTCTCTTTTCACATCGGAGAACGGCAGCCCCGTCTTTTCCTGCATCCTTCCACTGACTGCGCGTTCCCTCGGGTGTGTTTTTGTTTTGAACGTGGTTTTGTGACGCTTGTCTGCGTTGTACAGTTTTTTTTCTTTGATAGGTTTTTTCCCTGCTGCTGCTTAAAGCTGCACTAAAGTATATAGTTTAGTTATGCAATACGCGAGTCCCTGCATCATATGATCTTTTTATAAAATATTACATTTAAAAGTTTCACTTGGAACGTGTAATACAGTCGTGCAAATCTGGGTGTTTTGTAACGTTTCCTCATACATGGAGATTTAATCTCAATGTGAACAATACTGAGATTAAAGGGAAACAACTGAAGTCAAACCGAAGAAAACGCTTCAAGATGTTCTGCAAAGGAAATTCTACTAAAGGTGTAGTCTGAGGGTAAAGTTAGGACGCCCTCGCATTTAACGCCACTTAAAACGGCTCAAATCACAGCAAGTGGACCGCACGCAGGAGGATCGCGCCCGGGTGCACCGCACCTGGTGGACCGCACGCAGGTGCAGGTGGACTGCACGCAGGAGGATCACCCCCAGGTGGACCGCACGTAGGAGGATCGCGCCCGGGTGCACCGCACCTGGTGGACCGCACGCAGGTGCAGGTGGACTGCACGTAGGAGGATCGCCCCCAGGTGGACCGCACGCGGGAGGATCGCCCCCAGGTGCGCCTGCACCGCACGCAGGTGGATCACACCAGGTGGACCGCACGCAGGTGCACATGATTAGTAGATCATCACTCAGCATTCTGAATGAGACTTGTCCTATTTCAACCTCAGACATTTATGTTGGTGTGCTCCTGACTGTTGAAGTGAGTGAGCACCACGGTGAGACAAAAGAGCTCCCTGAAAACAATTATTGCAGCCTCTGGGTCTGCTAAGGATCTCAAAAGACTTTCAAATCAGCCATTCTACTGTTTGGAAAATCGTTTACAAGTGGAGCCCAGACTGACGTTTGCCAGAGAGAATGTCCAGGACCAGGAATTCTGGAATGATGTTCGTTGGACAGAAGAGTCCAAAACTGAATTATTTGGACACCGGAACAGAGGACGTTTGGCGTAAACCAAAGACAGGAGAAGAATCTCATACCAGCTGTGAAGCATGGAGGTGGAAGTGTGATGGTTTGGGGCTGCAGCAGGACCTGGCCATCCACCGTGAATTCTGCTGTGTTCTTGAGGAACATGTGAGACCCTCTGTGAGAAAATTGAAGCTGAAGCGGAACCATGCAGCATGACAATGACCCAAAACATACCAGTAAATCAACCAAAGACTGGCTGGAAATGGAGAGTCCTGGACTGGACTGGCCTGGCCTGGACGGGCCTGGCCTGGCCTGGCCTGGCCTGGCCTGGCCTGGCCTGGACTGGACTGGACTGGACTGGACTAGCCTGGACCAGTCGAAACCCAGATCTGAATGTCGCTGAGATGCTGTGGATGACTGGAAACGGACTGGACATGCAAGAAACCCAGCAAACATCTGGCAGCTGAAGGAATTCTGCATTGAGGAGCGGGGAACCTTTAGATGGATGTAAGATCAGCTGGATTTTTAAGATGTGCAAATGTCAGATCTCTTTTTCTTGTTTGTATAAAAACGTTTGCACATTTTTTGTTTTGCATATGAACTGAGACGGGTAAGTCTGTGCAGTGGGCGGACAGCGGGGTGTCAACAGAGTAAACGTGAGTGCAACTGTTGGTGCTTTAAACGTCAGCTTTGAGGAAATGCGGCCCCACGGACGCCGACGGCCCTTTGGTACAAAGACATCATTGATGTAAAGCTGGGGCGCAACCCGAACCGGAAGTAATGCAACTTCGAGAAGAAAGAAAATAAAAATTGGAGGATTAAAAAAATAAAAGCGACTTCATCCGAATTTCAACACACATTTACCCGGAGGTCCGAATTGCTCGAACAATACAGAGAAACCAGTGCAGTTCTCTTACGACGTGACTTTTCAGATGTAAAACTAGATTTTGACAATCTGCTATTACCAAAGAGGAGGAGCTATTTGCGCCAGTGCGCGTGACGCACTTAAGAGTTTGCAGGCAAAAGAAAAGATGCGCTTTATTTTGAAAGAGCCAGTCGGAAACGGCTTGTCTCCACGCTTCAGCGCGGAGGCGTGACATATAAAGAGGCTGGAGCTTCCCGCATCACACTGTCAGCTGAAGGTCGACGGGACGCGCGCGCGCATCCAGCTGATGTCCAGACCCGCACTGAGGACTAGAACCAGAGACCAGAAGACGAGCGCGCCCGGGACCATGGCCAAGCCGCTGACGGACCAGGACAAGAGGAAGCAGATCTCGGTCCGGGGTCTGGCCGGGGTGGAAAATGTGTCAGACCTGAAAACTAATTTCAACAGGCACCTCCACTTCACCCTGGTCAAGGACCGGAACGTCGCGACCAAGCGCGACTACTACTTCGCGCTGGCCAACACGGTCCGGGACCACCTGGTGGGCCGCTGGATCCGGACGCAGCAGCACTACTACGAGAAAGACCCCAAAGTAAGCCGTCCTCCGGACCCGCAGCCAGTCCCGCACAGCTGATCGGGGAGCAGCGCGCGCACGGACGCGCTCTGTGGTGCAGTATGACAGCACGCACGCGCGCGCTCGCGCTCGCGCGCCTTTGCAGCTGTGGCCCTTTTTATTTTTTGTCCTTTTATAGTCACCCTCGCTGTTTTCACGCCTGTCATTGTCCGCGCGCGCGCGTCACGCAGAGCGCTCGACCTGATCCGCGTAGCTGTTGGAGATCCTCGAACAAGAACCTTTTTACTGGTTCTGAATTTGAACGAGCCGGTTTTTTCTCCAAGCGTGATTATGTAATAGTTTCACGCCCCTCCAGCAGCACGTCTAAAATGGCCACACGGCTGAGATAATAAAAAAATAAAAAGGCTTGCAGCACTGCGCCCTGGCGTGCATGCAGCAGGAAACCGATACTTACTGATTAGTTATCACGTCCCTCCGCTGCAGCTTGGCTCTGCGCGCCCCCGTCACGTGCACGGATCAGATCATGCTTCTTAGAATAATCAAGAAGTTAAAAAAAAAACAAAAAAAACCCCGCTTAAATGCACTCTGGGGCATCACGCAACCCAGGTGGAAGTGTTCCCTTATCTGAAGAAGTTAGATAAGTTACACAAACACACGTCGACGTGGGTCTGACGTGACGTGGTTCTGATCCAAACACGGAGCAGGTGTAGGAAGCAGCAGCAGGGGTTCTCAGGCTGTCCTCTGCTTCCCTCCAGCGCGTCTACTACCTGTCCCTGGAGTTCTACATGGGTCGGACTCTGCAGAACACCATGGTGAACCTGGCCTTGGAGAACGCCTGTGACGAAGCCACGTACCAGGTGAAGAGAACCGGTGACTCCCATCCAAGTTCACACCATAAACACTTTGTTGCAGCACTAATTCAGCTTGGCACCGAATGGGTTCAAGATGTTTAAATACTGATGAAAACATGATCTCTAGTATCAAGAGAGTTTTCTTTGTCAGTTTGGTAACGTTTGAGTAAAAACCTAGACCTGTATTTGAGAATATACATCCCTTTGATGAGTTATCTTAACTAAATAGGATTACTGCAATAAAACGTTCTTCCACATTTGTTATTTAATTATTTTGTTATTTATCAAAGATGGGAGAATAATGGACTTCTGAGCCGACCAGTCTGGCAAATCAGCAAGGGAGAACAAAACCCGGTCCGACGAGGGCCAATCAGGGTTTTTAGATGTCTCTTTATCTACAAATGTATGACGTACCTAACTTTTCACTTGGACGTGTTCTTGCACACTTCTGATCCGACCATCACCAGTAACAGATAAACGACCGCTGACCGCCGGCCTCCAGCCAGACTGCCAGATCCTGGATCTGAGACTTTTATCCCCTGACCCACGTGCACTTTGACACTGTTTAGTCACTACTGGGCCTGATGGCGGGGAATCGTGTTTCCACAACGTTCTGCTGTACGAATGTGTTGATGTGTTCTTCAGTTGGGTCTGGACATGGAGGAGCTGCAGGACATCGAGGAAGACGCTGGTTTGGGTAACGGCGGACTGGGTCGCCTTGCCGGTGAGCTCCAGATTGGCTGCTGGAAGTGCTCTGAACAGGTTTGTCCCAGCGGTCGACCTCCCTTCTTACTTGGCTCCTTGTCGTTTTTCCGTCAGCCTGCTTCCTGGACTCCATGGCGTCTTTGGGTCTGGCTGCCTATGGGTACGGCATCCGCTACGAGTTTGGCATCTTCAATCAAAAAATCCTCAACGGATGGCAGGTATAGTCGTCTGACCGGCAACTAGTTTCGCAGCTCTTGATCGAGGGCGGTAATAAAGGTATTAAAAACCGGCTCTCGGTCACAAGGTGGAAGAAGCTGATGACTGGCTGCGATACGGTAATCCCTGGGAGAAGGCGCGGCCTGAGTACATGCGCCCGGTCCACTTCTACGGCAGGGTGGAGCACACGGCCGAAGGAGTGAAATGGGTTGACACACAGGTTCGTAGAAACGGACGCAAGCTTGGTTCTAGTGGTGGAACGTTCGGGTCGTGTTTATCTAAAGCTTCCCGTTCTGATGCAGGTGGTTCTGGCTCTTCCTTATGACACTCCGGTACCTGGTTATAGAAACAACATTGTCAACACCATGAGACTGTGGTCTGCAAAGGCCCCCTGTGACTTCAACCTCAAAGACTGTGAGTATTTCTGGTACTGATGTTTTCTTCCGTCGCTGTGCGAGGACTCGTTCATAAAGACGCCACACGGACCAAATGCCAGGGAATCCCAACTGTGCTGTTGTCCCACAGTCAATGTTGGTGGCTACATCCAAGCTGTGCTTGACAGGAACCTGGCCGAGAACATCTCCAGAGTCCTCTACCCCAACGACAATGTGAGTGGACGCCCCTGTCGAACAGTCACGCACCAGCCAGCACAAAACCAACCCTCTTCCTTTGTTTAGTTCTTTGAAGGGAAGGAGCTGCGTCTGAAGCAGGAGTACTTTGTCGTGGCAGCGACTCTTCAAGACATCGTCCGCCGGTTCAAAGCCTCCAAGTTTGGCTCCACGGAGTTTGTTCGATTAGACCTTTCCGCACTGCCAGACAAGGTGACGGCTCTGTACCGTTGTGACACTCACTTTGTTTGTCTGATTTGTTCAGATGGTGATACGTTGTCTGATCTTTGATCGTCTATCTTCAGGTGGCCATCCAGCTTAACGACACTCACCCGGCTCTGGCTATTCCTGAGCTGATGAGGATCCTGGTGGACACGGAGAAGCTCTCCTGGGAGAAGGTGATGACATACAAGACTTCAGCTGCATGTGTCCGGTTACCGGCTGGCAGCTCAGTTTCTTGTTTCCGTTTTGAAGCAACATTGTTGAGTTTTCACATAAACTACACCAGAAAGACGTTTTCTTACTAAAGTCTGAAACTGTCACTTTATTTTTGTAGAAAATTAAACAACAAAGTGATTCAAAGTGAGTTACAGAGACTTAAAAACATTATCAGTAGTAAATATAGAAAGGAGAAAAAAAAGCATGATTTAAAATTTTAACAAAAAGAACAATAGATAAAAGCAGTTGTTAAATTATGATCAGGTTTTGAAACTCAAGGTTAAAAGTAAGGGAAGATTCACACTGGGTCAGGATGTACTTGGACCAGTCAGAACTTCATAAACCACCATCAGAACTTTAAAGTTCAGGCAGCCAGTGTAAAGACCTCAGAGCTGGACTGATGTGGTCCAGTTTTTTGGTCTTGGTGAGGACTGGAGCAGCAGAGTCCTGGATGAGCTGCAGGTGTCTAACTGATGTTTTAGGTGGACCTGTAAGGATGGGGTTACAATAATCAAACTTACTGAAGATGAATGCAGGACTAGTGTTTCCAGGTTCTGCTGAGACATCAGATCTTTGAACCTTGATATGTTCTTGAAGTGATAGTAGGCGACTTTGTTATAGTATTTATGTGTTTTTCCAAATTTAGGTCCAAGTCCGTCACTACAGCCAGATTTCTGGCCTGGTTGTTGGTTTTTAGGTGTACAGATTAAAGCTCTGTGGTGACCTGTGATCATTTCTCTTTGGCTCCAAAGACAATGACCTCAGTTTTGTTTAACTGGAGAAGGTTGTGGCTCATCCAGTTATTAATGTCCTCAATGCATTTACCAAGAACCTGTACAGGCCTCGGGCTCCTGGTGACATTTAATATACATCTATGTGTCATCTGCATAGCTGTGATAGTTTAGTTTGTTGTTTTCTATCATCTGAGCCAGTGGGAGCATGTAGATGTTAAACAGAAGAGGTCCCAGGATGGAACCTTGGGGAACTCCACATGTGATTCTGGTCTGCTCAGATGTAAAAGTTTCCTATTGATACAAAGTATTTTCTGTTCTCTAAGTATGTTTTGAACCAGTTTAGTACGGTTCTGTACAGACCAGCCCAGATCTCCAGTGGTTTCAGTAATTATATTGGGGTCAACAAACTAAGACTGACATGTTTCCACCGTCTGTATTCAGACATTTGTCATTAAACACTTTGGTCAGAACCGTCTCGGTGCTGTGGTTCTATCTAAAACCTGACTGGCAGCATCATAGCAGTTAGTTAGTGTTAAAAAGTAACTGAGCTGTTGAAAAACTGCTTTTTCAGTTATCCTACTTGAAAAACGGAGCTTTGAGACGGGTCTGTAAATGTCCATTTGTGTCTCGTCAAGCTTGTCCTTTTTCAGCAGAGGTTTAATTCCAGCTGTTTTCAGCGGTTCTGGAAACACACCTGATATTAACACAAGTTCAATTCATGTGTTTAAGTGTTTGATAACCTTTTTTTCCCTGTCTGTAACGTAGAAAACATTTGAACTATGTTGTCTCTGTGTCCAGGCCTGGGATATTGTGGTTCGCACCTGTGCCTACACCAACCACACGGTCCTGCCGGAGGCGCTGGAGCGCTGGCCTGTCGACCTCTTCCAGAATTTACTGCCACGACACTTGGAGATCATCTATGAGATCAACAGAAGGCACTTGGAGGTATGACGGGAGCTTTCAGGAGTTAAAATGCTGATTTTTCTGTGTCTCCTGCTGCCTGAAGTTGTTTACAGATATTGGTTAAGTAGATCCTACCTATGCACCTATTTTTTTTCCTTCAGCGCATCACCAAACTTTACCCTGGAGATTTTGACCGTATGCGCAGGATGTCCCTGATCGAGGAAGGGGACGTCAAGAAGATCAACATGGCTCATCTGTGCATCGTGGGGTCACATGCTGTCAACGGAGTGGCCCGCATCCACTCTGAAATCATCAAAAACACCGTGTAAGGAAGCCGCTTGATTTCTTCTCCAGATTTTGTGTAAAAATAAATAAAACATTTTAAATTTGATGTGCCGATATTCTGGGGCACTATATCCCAGCTCGGTTTCTGATCGCGCTTTCACACCTTCGCCAGGTTCAAGGATTTCTACGAAATCGACCCTCAGAAGTTTCAGAACAAGACCAATGGTATCACGCCCAGGCGCTGGCTGGTCATGTGCAACCCAGGCCTGGCTGAGGTCATCGCCGAGGTACGCGATCACTCAGATCCATAACGACTCCATGAGGATTGTCAGTTTTAGGTTTGGGCAAAAAATAAACGAGTTTTAAAGGTCAATTCTGCACTGCAGCGTTAAAGAGTTAAAAGTCACAAATAGGTTTGAAAACATATTTGTGACATCTCCGTATTTGTTACAGCTGTCTTACAGCTGTTTGATGTAGGACAGAAAACTGTCTCAACTGCTTTTCCTCCTCTTGCTTAACTTCCAGAGGATTGGAGAGGATTACATCCGCGACTTGGACCAGCTGAAGAAGCTTTTGGACTTCGTAGATGACAATGCCTTCATTAGAGATGTCGCCAAAGTCAAGCAAGTGAGAGCTTAAAAATGCACAAAATAATGAAAAATATTTGTCACTCCTGGTTGCTAAATGCATCCTTCTGCTTGGACGTCTCAGGAGAACAAGATGAAGTTTGCTGCTCATCTCGAAGAGCATTACAAGGTGAAGATCAACCCCAACTCCATGTTTGACGTCCAAGTGAAGAGGATTCACGAGTACAAAAGGCAGCTGCTTAACTGCCTGCACATCATCACTCTGTACAATCGTGAGTGTTGCTTTGGCTCTTTTTCTGACAACTTTGATTATATAAAATAAAATTAAACTAAATAATCTCTTACATTTTTTTCCCTCCTCAAATTAGGCATCAAGAGGGACCCCAACAAGCAGTGGACCCCCAGGACCATCATGATTGGAGGAAAGGTGAGTAGCTCCAATTATAATGTACCACTGACGTATGAGAAAAGTCGGAGAAAATGTGGAGAAAATCGGAACTGGTGTTTTTAAACATGTCGTCGGCTGTTTTGAATTTGCTGACTTGCAGAGCAACATCTCTGCACTGATTGGTATTTATAAATGTGGGTTCTCGGGTTCCAGGCAGCTCCAGGTTACCACACCGCCAAGATGATCATCAAATTGATCACATCGATTGGCGATATTGTCAATAATGACCCCGTGGTTGCAGACCGCCTCAAGGTCATCTTCCTGGAGAACTACCGAGTCACTCTGGCCGAGAAGGGTAATGAAATGTGTTTTTATTGAAGATGTATGTGGTCGGTCTCGTCCGTGGCTTTAATTTCCTGTGCGTCACATCAACCCACAACGAAGCCCAAACTCACTGTGTCGTATCTGGCGCTCCTCGCTGCAGTCGTCCCTGCAGCTGACCTCTCCGAGCAGATCTCCACAGCAGGCACCGAGGCGTCCGGTACCGGGAACATGAAGTTCATGCTGAACGGCGCCCTCACCATTGGCACCATGGACGGCGCCAACGTGGAGATGGCAGAGGAGGCCGGAGAGGAGAATCTCTTCATTTTTGGCATGAGGGTCCAGGATGTGGAGGCTCTGGATAAGAAGGGGTGAGCTTGGTGAAATCATGAGCCGAAAAGGTCCTCAAAACAGGAGCTTCTACACACATTCAGTACCATGAGCCCAGACTCGGCGTTTTATGACCTTCTGCTGTCCCCAGGTATGACGCGGTGTCATTCTACAACCGTATCCCCGA